>JAGDQP010014125.1:12586-46002 GCA_022664845.1 Lepisma saccharinum | reverse complement strand
CGCACAACTAAAGCGAGTCAACTTTTGATTTTTGTTTTTATTTATATTTCTGCTTCTTGTCTCTTTTTGTGTACTTTTCTTTAACTCACATTGTTTCAACTATGTCCTCAAATCTTGTAACCTTAATTTAACTCATTTTCTACGTCTTACAATGATGAAATTTTGCATATCGACGTAAGTCGGGTGTACTTTCAAATATTCCTATATATTTATATATTTTAAAAGTATAGTTTTATTGTTTTTAGTGAAAACTTATTTATCCTAAATACATACTAGCCCGCAACGATATTGCGTTTGACTGGTTGCAGAACCCTTTAAGATTTGGGTGACAAAAGATCAGATTATAGGGTAATGATAAAAGTATCCGAACACTGAAATAACTAAAAAAAAAAGAATAAAGGAGTTTAAAAAATCTACCAAAAATTAATTTAAAAAAAATGTTTTCAAAAATTACTTTTTATAAAAAATTCTATTGCTGCGTGCTAAAACGAAAAGAATGGGAGAAAAAATGGCCACCAATTGAAACATGTATAAAGTGATTGTATATGAGAGCACGGCCCAGGCTTTTTTTTTTTTTTTGTGATGGATAAATATTTTTTAAGTAATTTTCTTGAAAACAAAATTATTTTTTTACCTTTTAATAGGAACTGTTTTATCTTTGTAACGAAAAGTATGTTTTTAAAAAAGTGTTTTTTTTTTTTAATACATGTTTCGGAACGCCTTAGGACGCCAGTCTGCATTTCGTTTGTAGCATATCCCCTCCGAAATGGCTGATCCGTTCTTGACCAAATTTCCTGTAGTGATTATTTCGATCTTTGAGTATGTTTTTACCCAATAAAGTTGAAAATCGGGAAGACACGGAGGAATGATCGCAAGAAACTTACTTACATGAACCATCTCACAGAATAATGAAACGCTTATTTGGTTGATAGATGGCAGTGAAAACAACATTCAGAAAATTGTTTGCTACCCTAGACAGAAGTAAATTATGATAAAGAAACTCATTGTATTGAATGTACTCTAATTATGTTTGTTGTTGAAAGTCTCAGGATCATCGTCCATTTTGTATATTAACGTCAATTTTTTATTACAATACAGTATCGTCTAGTTGTATTTTGCTTCCGGTTAAGAAAAAATTTGATGGTTGTCTCACAACAGTGTTGTGCAGCGAGGTTCGTTTTAAATTTGGGGGGGTAGATTTATTAGCACCTACCTTGTTTTCACTGCTTCACAGAAGCTGGTGCGAGGCGTGTATCAGTAAGTGAATTGGAAAGAAAGATATAAAATATTACTTAACCGGGAATAGCAGTCTTCATATTTGTCTTTTCACTTTGACCATCGTCACTTGTCGCGTTATATACAGTGCTGAAGTTGGAAAGATGTTTTAGGCGACACAGTGCAATTATAACCGTAAATTTATTAAATTGAATTGAATTGAATTTTATTTATGGTCTTTACGCATCTAAGGCTGAGGCTTACAATACCAAAAACGGATAACAAATGAACCTTTTAACTTGAAGGATGTGGTGTAAACAGTGGCTAAAACACGCGTAAGCAGTAGCGAATTATATACATAAGATTGGTCACTATGGTGAATTATTATTTACAGCAAATACATAGTTAATATAAATTGTCAAGACAAGAATACAAGATCATGATGATGCTAGTTGTTCAAATTAAACTTATTGACAAAATATATTTCTAAAACACTTTCGAGATTATTGCGTTTGTACTTTCATAAATCTATGCCGATACACTCGAGGCTAGATTTTCATTATGCCGGAACTTCCTTCTGGCCCAACTTCAGTACTGGTTATACATATTTTAAAAACGTTTGATGGTAAAAGTTATTGGAGTCTATGAGAACATACTGTGTGTAAAATATAATCCTAAAAGCTAAGTACGCAAGAAACGTTCTAAATTCAACTTCCGAAAGACGCCATAGCTTTCCACACTTCTTGTACATATTGCTGATACTTAGGGTCGACCGAGGAAATTCAAGTCACGGGGTAAGTCGGAGCATGGCAAGAGCGAACTGAATGCAGCGCATGTGCTACCAGCATGTAAACAAATGAAAAACTGTTCTTGGTCTTTCATGACTTGGCGTCATTACAAATTACTCCGTGACACAGGTTCCCACGGTGTACCATATAAACCACAAACCTTAAAGAGATTTTTCAACGAAAGTAAATACAAAAGTGTATTCTGTGTATATAATTAAAATTTTCGTCTTCGTTGCTCATAAATCGCATGTGGCCAGACAATTACTAATAGCAGTGCAAGTTATACTACTATGTCTGTATGACGTCAAGATATATTTCATTTTGCCATCCAATTATTATGCGTTGGGAGTTCATAGTGACTCATATGAGTTAATAGACCATTAAAGTCATCTTTAAATCATGCAAAGCTACATAGATTCCGTGTAAACTCCCCTCTCCCCCCTTCCATCTCAAATAAAGGGAACATACACTTCGAATATGGTTCCACCTACAGTAGCGAATAAAATGGAATAGTTTATTGTGTTGTTGATCGTATATTTTATAGAACCGAGTAAAGTCAGGGGGGTAAAAGTTTTATCTATCGCATAAAATAGTCAGGTCTATGTTGTTTCCTGTCTGCAAGTCTTTTCAACTCCATTGTGCCGTGCACTTTATATTGATAGGGTCGTGTGTGCTAGATACCTGTATGTATACTGCGCTTGTGCATGTCGTAACAGAGAGGCAATTCTTTGACTCTCACAGAGAGATAAAGCAAAGATATTTCTCTCTAGAAAGGCACAGAAAACTAGAACACCGAGAAAGGAATAAATCTTACCTAAAAATTTTCCACCATTCAAATGCTAATGCAAGGTAAACTTTTATATTACTTCTCGCTGCTGGAGATTTCGTCTCACCCGTTGGCTTGGATGGAAAGTTATTCTTTGCTGGTATTTTTTGTATATATAATTTTGAGTCTTTTTTTTTTTTTAAGCAAAAATGTGTTTTTTGACAAACTTTTATATTTCTGTTTTGGAATAAAGTATTTGATTTAATCAATGATATATAATATTCAGCCGTTTTCTATCCATTGCTGGATGAAGAAGACCTCCACCTTTTCTTTTCACATATCTCGGTCTGCTGTTATCCTCATCCATGTAGCTCCTGAAAAACGTTCGATTTCATCTACCCATCTTACATTTGGACGTCGTCTCGGTCGTTTCTTTTCTCTAGGAATCCACTGTAGTGCATTTGTCGTCCATCTTCCATCTGTTCGTCTAGTTATGTGGCCGTCTCATTACACAGCTCTTCCATTCTTGTTTGTAGTTCTTCTGCACTTGAAGCAAACAGGACTATATCATCCGCGACTCGTACGTGATGAAGATATTCGCCATTAATTTTAATTCCAACTTCATCCCAGTTTAAATTTTGGAAAACACTTTCCAGGACAGCTGAAAACAGTTTTGGAGAAATTGAATCTCCTTGCCTTACCCCCTTTCCAACTTTAAATTTTTCACTTTCTTGATGTAGTCTAATGACAGATGTGGCAGTAGAATAAATGTTGCGCAGTAACTTGATGTATGAAACTTTCGATGCCTTGATGTTGAAGTGATTTAAGTACTGCTGACAAGGAGACGGAATCGAAAACTTTTTCAAAATCTATAAATCCTAGACATAGTGGAAGTTCATTTCCATTAGTCCTTTCCATAACTTCATTCAATATTTGTATGTGGTCCATTGTACTTTAACCCACGACGAAATGCGGCTTGTTCCATTCCGTGGTTGAAATCTAAGTCTCGTTCATTACGATTCAAACTGACGTTGGTGAACATTTTGTATAGAACTGACAGTAAACTAATTGGTCTGTAATTTTTGGACGCGTTCTTTGTCCCCTTTCTTAGCTGAGGTACCATTTTTGTTCTATGAAACAATTCAAACTTCATTTTTATAAGCTTTAATACATTTCAGACACTTATTTATTTATTTATCGTGTTCCATTTATGTTTTATGGTCTGAAGAGTCGGCCTAGCCTGCCTCCTTTGATGTATTAAGTTCCTAGGCGAGCTCAGTTTTCCCGGGTGTATGAGTGCAGGTCCTCTATTCAAAAGGCCTGGTGGCACTGAGGAAGACTTGAAAAACGCCTATCAGAATGGCCTATCCATTACTTATTGCTGTTATTTTTGTGTGTTCAAAATACCTAGTTATATGTTTCTTACACGTCAAAATACAAGAAAAAGTCACACAACTTATAATTTCGTCGCTATTTTCAGTTAATCTCGCGGTAAGACAGATCAGCTTTGATTCCTACTTGAGATATTTAATATTTGTTGCACCTTGCACCGGATATACAATCTAGAGGTCGTAAGGTGTCTATACATCAAATATGAAGTCAATCCGACAACTCCATCGATATAACGGAATCTTTCGCATAACGAGTGGCAGCATATAATTCTTCTTTGGCATCTTCCGGAAGAACGAAAAAAAAATGATTTCCTAGCCTAAATTGTTAAAAATCACAGTGACGTTGAAAGAGCAATGTCGTTAACTACACCCCTTGCTAACAAATGGGAGATTCCCCTAACATTACAAAACTGGACTCCGGATCAATCAAGTTTTTAGTTTGTGCCTTTTACATGCAATATTTCTCCTTAAATTAGAAATTCAAATTGTATTAAATAATATAAGTCTAGAAAATCGGACGCGGTTCCTCTTTTGGGCCCGAACGTTACGCCACTGTATTAGATCTTCATCCTGCTGAAAGCAGAAGTGATGCAACAGGAATCCTAATTTATGAATTTTAGACATCTTTTGACTCATGCCTAGGGTGGCCATTTATTCTCCTGTTGATGGTCATATCCTGTATCCGGCTTAACAGTTGAGCCGGACGCTGATTTGACTTTTAGTTGTCTCATTTAAAATTACGGATCTTTTGTGTTTCCCCCTACAACTGTTTCTTTTCTTCCAATTAAGAATGGGAGGCTTGCAACTTTATCGAAGCATGTTTTCCTTACCCCAACTCTTAGTGTAGGTAAATATTGCATTATCGATCTAAAGCAGTGCTTTTCACCCTTTTTATACTCACGGACCTTCAAATTATAGGAAAAGACCTTTCACGGTCCGGGAAGATGCCACTAAGCTAGAGGTTTATTTGACGTTTAAAGGATTCCAGCACATTTTCAGATTCCAGTTGTTTTGGAAAGGAAATGTAAACTTTAATCTCAATTTTGGACTTTAGAAACTGACAAAACGAGTGTTAAATAATTGAATATATTAGTTGGCCGAGGACCGGTACAGCAGTTTCGGGAACCGGTACCGGTTCGCGGATCGGCAGTTGAAAATCACTGATCTAAAGTAACGAAAACTAGGGTAAACGTACCAGTTATTGATTGATATCTTTCGAGCACTGTCGTTTCGAAACTCGAATTGCATATCTATTCCGGTTTTATTTTTCTCTTGGTGGCTAACAGTTAAACGCTTTGATCTTTCCCGAAATTAATTTTACAGTGAAAGAAAAAACAGTGCAGAACACGTATTTTTTATTAATATTTTTTTTTTTCAAAATAGCAAAATGACCAATAGTTGGCATCCTCTAATCAGTAGTTGGTACGCTTGATGCCCAGTTAGTGGCACTTACGTTCACGATAATGCGTTTTTGAGACCTGAAGACGTGTACTAGTCATCATTGTCGCTGGTGAGACCAGTAATTGGCATCCTTGTTAAATATTTGTTCCGCTGAAGGCACGTACTACGTGAAAATACTAGCGATCGTATTTTTATGTCTTAAAAGTTAGAATGACTATGTTAGAAATCTGAACATTTTTTTAATGCTATAATTATTTGCCACCATGCCAAATAAATAGGGACTGGAAAAATTGCATAGCAGTTATTGGCACTCTCTATTAACTGGTTTGAATAATTTACGTATCGATGATTCTCATGGGTCCCGTAAATACCCTTCTAGTTGTTAAAAGTGCGAAAACCCTAGAATAATTACATTATAATAACAAATAACTGGAGGAAAACGAGCGTATAGTCGTTATCTGTATAGGTTTGATAGGTTAAATCTGTAACATAACGAAGCATTCTTGACGAGCTGTGACAGATAATGTGTTTCGTGTGCAGAAGTCGTTAAGGGGATCTTCCACTTTCTGTCGTCGCTAGAAAGTTGAAGTTGGTGCTTATGGACAAAAAAATGGATACCGAATATCATCATTTTCTAAGGAACTGGATATCTTTAATAGGAAAGAAAAGTTTTGGAGCATTCTTCAGAAGTTTATGAACGGGTTGAAATACCTAGAATGTACATTTGTCTCCTAGTTTTTCAGAAATAAATTATTAAAAAATTTAGTTTTCTACAAATTACAATATGTTTTTGGAACTAATTTATGCTAGAAAGATCAACTTTTTTTTTTTTTTGTTTTATTCCATGTGAAGAACTGATTCTAATAATTTTAATATATATTTTCCAGTCCATCTGTCAAAGGTTTGACGAGGGTAAGCCACGCCCCACTCTAGACCTGACAGTGGAAGGAGTGGGGGGTTGGAGAAGCGAATGTCTGAACATGTATAAAACAGGTTCTCGACCGGTTTGGTAAGCAACGTATCGGGAACATGATCAGTTTTGTCAATTTTTTTTTCGACCATAATTTTCTTTTAAAAATCTTGGGAGTACAAATAACTGGGCCGTGCCAATTCCAGGGACGTTTATTTAACGCCAACTAACCAAGGTATAATACTTATAACAGATATGGAATGTATTGTATGTTTTCCTTTTGGAAGCTAGCTTTTAACAATTCTCCGGAAGAAAGGATTAGTATCTCGAGTGTCTAAGTGCAACACACACATGTAGAACGAGCGATTCGCTTGTCGGCATTATTCGTGCTGTACGTGACATTTGCATGGTTTTATGTTACATTCGTTGTAAAATTAACTTACAATGTATATTTCAACACTATTCGAAAAATAAATATTTGAGAAAATGTCTCTGCACAAAGATAAATATGGAATAATATAACGCAAGATAAGTTTGTTTGGGCAATATTTAACTTCCCGTCCATCTGTTGGTTTCAATCGCAGACATTTTTAGAATATCTCAAATTTTTTTTAGTACGTTTTATTAAACATCAGGATTCAGTATAGTAAATTTTTAGCCGCTAAATTGTTTTCGAAAAAAAAAAAGTACTGTCGAGAAAACTTGCTAAATTGGTGTGATATTTCCACCTCGTAAGTTTGTTAAATTCGTTTTTTTCACCTTGTCATAGTGTTCGGCTTTTTAACCATTTAATAATGGCCATCTACTCGGGCCGGTATAGGGTAGGGGGAGAGTGGTGAAGACGGGAAGAATATTTTTCATCCTGTCGACCCCTTCTATGCAGTTCATGGGAATAAGTGGTCTCATAGTGTCTCCGGTGGGCGAGTGGTAATGTTTACTGCCTTGTAATCAAGGGGTCACGGGTTCGACACCTGATGGAGACATAAGTGGTTCCGACCTTTTTAAGCTGTAGGTTCCATCCTTAGAATGTAGTCATTGTCTTGTGGAAGATAATGGCGACCCACGATCCAGGGACTTTCGAGCCAAATACCTGCCTCAGGGGGCAGAATACCTAACATCATAGCTTTATAGGATTATATTTTTGTAGTTAAATACTCCTAAATTTTGGACTACAAGTTATAAATGCAGTTCGAAGCGATTGTTGATACTGTAGTGCGTGTGTTACCATGAATAATTCCAGTACACCGTGTAACACGAGTTCTGAATTTTGAATTTTATTAAGGCCTTTAGGCAACTTTGACTCAGGCCGAGTAGGCGATGATGGTAGAATTGGCGGAATGAGGAAAGTGGGAGGAAAGCGGGAGAATCCTGTTCACAGTGTTTGTCCACCACAAAGTCCTAATGGCAAGAGCCGGGATCGAACCGAGGAAACCACGCACCAGAGGTGAGCGAGCGCTCTACTACTGAGTCACCGTGGCGTACATGAGTTCTCTATTTTAAAATAGATTCAATTAGCTATTGCCATGCGAACTAAACCAAAAATCCGAATTACGACTACTGATGAACATACGGTAATACCATGCGTAGGCAATATTTAATTTATTAACAGGGCATAATAGTGGCTTTGAACCTGCGTACTAAATAATAACAATAGGCACTGGGATAGACAAATATTAGAACAAATGCAACTTAATATATTCGCCACTGATAATGAAAATTCATTGAATCTTTTCGTTAAAGTTATATTTAAGATGTAACAATTCTCAATTCTTTTATGGGCCGCGGTGGCTCAGAGATAGAGCGCTTACCTCTGGTGGTGCGGGTCCTCGATTCGATCACACCTCATGCCATATGGGCTTCGTGGTGCACAAACATCGTGTGCGTGGGTTTTCTAGGGGTTCTCCCTTTCAACTTCAATTCTTATATAGAAAATCGAGGCGTTAGTTTTGTTGACAAAGAAAAAAGTTTAACAAGAAATCCGAAATAAATCTCCTCACAATTGATTTGTAGTGTAATTCGGATCGGAGGGTAATTGCGCGAATAACTGCAAATAATATTACAAGAAATAAATGCGAAGGGGGCAACAGGGAGATACACCTTCCATGCGCGCTACCACCACAGCCGAACCTCCACCACTAGTAGCAGGAGCGAGCAAGCTATCCCGTTTGATCAGACGCTACCCCGTACTTGTGTGTATGTATATTTGTGTTTGTGTGTGTGTGGTGGAACTTCCCGACGACGACGACCCGACCGACGCTGAGAATCAGTTCAGTTCAGCTTAGAGTCGATAGCAGTCGGTCGGTGACGACGCTTAGCAGTAACACGCGAGCGGCGCGCGCTCGTCGACGAATAACAACAAACATTGTTTCGATACGGCGGTGACGACAGTTGTAAATACACGTGACGAAGGCAGTTGTAACTAAATTTTTTTATATATATAAAAAGGCAGACTTAGTTTTTTTTTTTTACGAAAAAAAAGAGCGGGAAAATTCAACTTCTTTGATATTTCGCAACAAAATAAACACACACTGTTCCGTCGTTAAATCGATGTTGCTAACTTGTGTGTGTCATTTTAAAAATACAAAACGAAGTTGATGTGTGAGTGCATGTCTAGAAACTTGTAGTCTGTTGTGCATTGTGTGTGTAACGTATGTAAGGAAACTGAACATCATTTAAACAAATTGAAAATCAAAAACCAAACAAAAATCGGGCCTTCAGTTTGATACTTTGTGAGCGCCTGTGTGTGTGTGTGTGTACGTGTGTTCTGTAATCCTTGCATTCTGATTGGATGATCCTTAACTCTCTGTCTTCTCGGTTCATGAGAAGTTTGGTGACGTTGAGGCTGCTTTATCATCACCATCATTATCATCACCCTCATCGTTTGTTTATTAAACCGTCACCATTCTCATCTTCATCAATACAGCAAGCACTGCCAATACCAGCACCATTTCGCCTCCATCCAAAGCTGCCTATCGGCTCCTGGAACCGAAATGTCCAGGAGGTCTTCCACCGTCCGGTTTTCGAGAAGCCGGCATCGGATTTGGCAAACGAAAGTTTCGCAGATTTCGTCTGTTTGGGCGAGCTAAAGTCTATTTTCTTGTCCGGTGGCCGTTGTTGGTAAGTTGCCTTTTTTCATTAATTATTACGTTTTTTTTTATGTACTCCATGGTCACAGTATTAAAAAAAAAATCCCCGGTAAATTAGCAATTTGCCAAAAGTATGTAAATATTCCTTTAATGCATAGGCGGAAGAATCGCTAGTTGCGGTCCCGAAGATTATAGATGTCGAAACAATGAAATTTAAGACTGAAGAAAACCGCAAATTCAGCAAAATTTGTTTAAAGCACCTTTCAGCTTATCTATGAAGAACAAAATTACGCTATTGTTTTCTTTAATGAACGACAATATGGATCTTTCTTGTCATAAACTACAAATATGCAGTGACTTTTTAAGTATTTTTAACTTACCATTTAGAATAGTTCGAAATAAAGCCGCCACTTAACGCAAGTCAATATTGACACCTATCTTATAGTTGGATAGGTTGTACTGTTCTTTATAAAAACTTTACTAACAGTTTTCTTAACGGTGTTAAAGAAATGTTCGCCAGTACGAGTTCAACATTTAATGTATAATGACGCTTGCATAGAAGTCTGTCTTTTATCATTAAATAAAATTACGTAATTAATATTTTTAAAATTGATAACTAATTATGTTTATTAGATGTACCTATATCATTAACTTGCATTAGCTCCCTCTGTAAGTGATGAGTTGTACTCGTAGTAGGTATTTTTTGAGTGAGTGAACGTTGTTTAAAAGTTGCTGGAATCTTCCTTCATCTGTAGTTCAGTTTTGAGAATTATTTTTCGTAGTAGAAGCACTTTTCGTCAAGTCATGATTTTCGGTAAGTTAACCTTGCATAAAATTTTGGACGTATGTACACTCAAATTCATAGAAAATGGCCATTAAGGCAATGTGGAAATTGTTTAATGAAATGAACCAGTTGGCAACATCGTTACGTTTCAGTCTGAACATATGAGATGTTCATTTTAGATCGGATTGAATTTTGTTTTTATATTGTCGTACTGATGAGCGACTTCCTGGTTTTTTAAAAGCCTTCGAAGTATTATTTTTCATGAATCGGACGGTACATTTACATGTGACTTTTGTTTTGAGCACGTAAGTAGGCCCTATAAGCAAGAAAATCTGGAAATACCTAAAAAAAAATAAAAATAAAGCCAAAGATAACACTGAAAAAATTATGCATTTTGGGGTTTGGTAGCTTCGAGGGGTGGGGGACCTATAGATTTTTGTATAAAGTGGTGTTTGAATAACTACCTTGAGTGAACCTTAACAAGATTTGAAAGCGTGACCTTGCGCACAGAAAGCGAAGTGTATTAATCTCTCGTCCAACCGAGATTTTGTCCACCTTTTGTATACTTGTACAGTCTAGAGTCAACGCCAAAAAATTTACCCAGCCGTAAAATGTCTGCCCCAAATAACGTTGGATAGGATAGAGACTGATTTGAGTACAGCTTTTTTCTGTGAGTTGCATAAGATTACATTATCTTTACGTTACAGGAAACAACCTTAAAATCAGTCTTTACATTCCAAATTTGTTCGAAGAAGAATGTTTACGACTGGGTACGAACTTTTGGCGATGACTGTACATTTTTGTACACTGTATCGTAATATTCCTTTGTTTTAGTCGTAAGAGGCACGTGGACCATTGCAGTATACCTTAATAAACTTGGACATGCTTGTTTCTTTCCGAAAGTCTCAATGTATTGGAAGAAAAGTTACATATTTTCTCTGTTCTTCCCAGCATCAACACCTCTCCTCTAGGTTTTATCCCTGCTTGCGCCACTTTTTTCTTTCTTTCTTTCCGAAGGCTGCCAAAACCGCTTTGTTGAAACAGCCCTAAATTGTGTGAAGATGTGTGTAAAAAATATCTTCAAATAATAATCTCGTAGGTGAAAATGTATCGAAGGTATTTATAACTCATTTAAAGTGTAAAAGAAGTGCATTTACATTTATCAGTTGACCCCTTTTTATGACTCAGACTGTACATGTTTGCAAGAGTTATCAATACTACCTCTATTCAAATATAAATGTGCAGATGATCGAGCGTGATCGGTCAGCGAAGAAAAAAAGAGGTAGGTACAGCAAAATCAAAAGTCGTTACCTGTTTCATTTGTTCGTAGTAGAAATCAATCCGGTTATCTGAGATTTTTCCCAAAGTTGAAACCTAAGGGATCGATTTCTCCCATCCGTAAACGGTTGAAAGTGTAATACATTGTGGCTAACATGACCGTATGTGGCTATATTATTTTCTTATAATATCCTCGAAGGAATCAGTCGTATCATTCGGAACTGGGGATATCACCGGAACATGTTGTTGTCACTATAAATGTAACCCTTCAAGATGTTTGCGGAAGTGTCTGGGACGTCGTATTGACCCTTAACAACCCGTAAATCTTTCTCCGTATAGTACAATACATTTACTTCAACCTAAGTTCACGTGCACCAAGGTGTTCTAACACCATGCCCTTATTTGACACTCTAAACGAGTTTTCGTAAAGATTGGGACCTAAGGTAAATTGTTATCTTTAAGCACGTATGTAGAATTTGGTTTTGGGAGGGGTCCAAGGTGTGTCTGGGCATGAAATGTATATTAAATATGTAATAATTACGCCTGAAGTTATACTATTTTTCTATAAAACTGAGTTTGAGGGGGGGTGCGTGCCCCCCTAAACACGTCCCTGGTTGTCTTGCCCCCTTTTTATGAGATCGATCGCATTTCGTTCGTCAATATCGGTAGAGCCGATTTCGAAATAACATTGACAAGAAATTGTTTTGTATTGTACTTGTTATGGAAGAGTTTCTAAGGATTCACGTAAAAAAAAGAATCGCGTTACAATCCAAGTTAGGTCACGTCCTGCTTTTTGTATAATTGTGTGTATCCCTGTCACGGCAGATGACTAGCATGGCCGTTCATTTGTTATTATTATTTTTTTTTTTTTTTTTTTTTTTTTTTTTTTTCCGGAATCCGCTGCTATTTCATGCAAGTATTTCGAAGAATTCGAGGATCAACACCGACAATCCAGGTACCTCCGACGAAAAAGAAATACGAATCTGAAACTAATCATATTGAAACTCGACTACTTGGTTATGCTACGGCTAGCCATCTTCTTACAGTACAAAATGTTACATTCTTTCTAGCCCTTTTGAGAAGTCATAAAGCACTTACATTAAAATTCTGATTGTAATATTGGTCATTATGGGACGGGACAGAGGAAGGGAGTGTTGAAAAGTATAGTAGTGTCTTTAGGTCTGTCTGAAAACAAATATATTATGATTAAACCCAGATATCTCGATATTTTCTTTTTGAATTCGATAAAGTAAGAAATAAACGGACTGTGTACGTCATTTCGGTTCAAAACTGTTCATTTTTTTTTTTAGAAGTTATTGTCATTTAAAAAAATGCTTATGTCTGTAACCATGACGACTAACTTAAACTATGAATGTCAGCCCTTAAAATATTACATGAAAAAAAGATGGTAGAATATTTATTCGTTAATATTTTGTTACTATTCTTAAAACTATATACAGTAGAAGTCAGATAGTCCGGCACGGTCGGGACCGGACCGGTGCCGGATTACAGAAAATGCCGGGACTATCGATCGGTACCTCTTACTACTGGCATAGGCGAGAACAATGAACTGAACCTGTGTGTGGTGACAGCCGAGTAAAGTCCGAACAATGCTGAGTGCGTCTAACAGTAGCAGACACGTATTGGGCACTTCCGAGCGGTTCCGAACAGCGCCAAGCGCTTTCAACTGTCGTTCACAAGCGTTTACAGGAAAAAAAAAACTAAAAAAAAAACTGGGATGGTGCCGGACAATTGGGCGTTCCGGACTGTTGGATGCCGGTCTATCGGACTTGTACTGTATATATATATTAGAAATCAATTAAAGACTGGGGTATCTTGAAATCTGAAATACGGTTGTACTCATTGCTCGATCATTCTCGAGGTCAATACACTATCTTGAAAAATCATCTGTCAATATTCTGATAGAATCAAAAGATTTCCGTCTTTTTGAGAACTTTGTAGTGCGGAACTCTCGCTCTGTTCTCTTACCGTTCGTGGCTTTAAACACGCAATTATATTCTCCATCTATATTCAATATTCTATTCCTCTGTGCCATTTTTTTTTAGCTGCTTTTAAACTACAAAAAGTATTTTTATGTGCTAAAAACAACTGAAATATGTGACAAAAAAAAAAACGAAAATAATTTTTCTTAAACTAGGACATACCGCATGGCCATAATATACTTTTAAGATTGTTACAATAAAACAGCCCCATTACAAATTAATTAGAAAAGTTTTTCTTTTCTTTTCGTTGAATGAAAAGAACCAATTGCAATAAATTACTTTTTTCGCCACCAGAGAACAGGGTGTTACTAAACGACAGAGTCCTCTGCCGTAAGTTTTGAGAACTCGATGGACATTTGCAGACAAAAAAGATTTATTCTTTCAATCATAGTTAAAAAAATCTTTAGGTAAAAAAATTCTCCAGAACAAATATCTGGATACTCACCAAGTACAGTAGGAAGTTACTTGCATGTTTTATTCTAATTGAAATGAAGATCCATTATTATTTCGAAATTATCCAGCGCAAAATGCACGACTAAATTAAACGTTTGTCTGCAATGGTTAAACTATGTGTACTTTTTTCTTCCGCAAGAAATGCTTTTTTATGTGCTAACAGTGAAAAAAAAAAAAAGTATTTTTATGTGAAGTAAAACTTTACAGATCACGTCAGAACTGTATGTGTATCACTCCTACCAAGTACGATTGATTTTTTTGGATTAGTATGACCCCTGCCAGTATTTTTTAGTATTCTCGTTTATTAACGATGAGAAAATGCCACAATTGTTAACAAACTTTATAATTTTCTTTTGTCTGAATCATGGTTCAATACTTAAAGAATCATGGTTCACTCCTAACTCATGTTTTTATTTCCTTTTACTGTATCTAACAGTGTTTGAAACCCGTAAAAAAATACTGCTTTTCATTGCATTCACATACATGTCTAGTGTGATGTCTATGAGCTTGTGGAAAATATCCACGGCTCAGGTGCACTTTTTCACACAGAACATCCAGCATCAGGCTTTGTACCCATTAATATTAACGACCCTCATACAGCATAATCCCCTGTGTGGCGAACTGGAAAGATTTACTTCTGCATTATCCTGTCTCCTTCTCCTCCTCCCTCCCGAAAAGGGCACTATGGTGCTCGTGCGTGAAAGTGAGTGCTGTTTCACATCAATACATGTGTAAACAAAGAAGATTTTTTTTAAAAAAATGGTGTGCGTAAGAGCCTTTTAGTTAGTTTATCTTCTTGGCCACATTCATTCATGTCCAACCTTCCGGAAAACCAAATTACTCATAGTTTTTGTGCGAACTTGAAGAGTATTAATGTGCTTATACTGTATTGTGGACTAAGTCTGAAGAACTCTAAATGTCTCTCAAAAAAATTTTTTTCTTATTTGTAAGTTGAAGATTTTAATGCTAGATGGCAACACCGTCTTTCTATTTGTCTAATATGTTCTCTGTCTCTCTCGTACGAAACTACAGTGCTACTCGTACAAGTTCAAACCTAGACACAGACACATCAAACAGTTTTTTTTTTTTTTTTGTTGTAGCAAAAATCTTAACCTATAACAATGAAACTGTTTCAACAATGATTTAGATAGAGGAGTGCAAACACTTAGTGGTGACGGAAATGTTTAAATGGATGTAAACTTTCCTCTCTGAAATCTTATGGGTTTGAATGCAGCCCCTCTATGACTGATTCCTGAATCATATACAGGGTAAGTCAGGAGCGCTGGAGGTGATTCTTAAAAAAATAATAAAAAAATACGTAAACATGTATCTGATTTGCAACCGTTACGAAGATATACCTTGTCTAATATTCTAGAATACAGAATGCCCAGGTAGACGCGTAGTCTAAGGCGTTAGGCCAGCGACTCGAAGGTCGCGAGTTCGAATCCCGCGCTGGGGCATGGATGTTTGTGGATTTTAACTAGGTGCATAGGCCAAATCGTGACGAACCGAAGTCAAATGTTACTAGACTGGCTCATACAAAGTAAAGTTTACTGTATCATATGCCATAAGTTAAATAAATCGCCAAAAAATCAAGAATGCAACCGAAATGGACCAAATACAGGGAAATGTTCAACAAGACATTTTACACATACTGCACACATCGAAAAATCCCTAGAGCAGGGGAAATTAGAAGAATAGGGATTATTTGTTGAAAAATATATCTTTCCTCGATTACTATCACCTTTAGAAATATTGTCGATTCCTTCTAACTCACTCTGTCTATATCTAGCTCACAGTTGTGAATTTGTTGTTAATGCTTCCTAAGATCCTAATTCAGTTTATTGAAGTTGCTTGTGAACGTTAAAAATTTTATATGCACTATTACTAAGTTGAAATAAATAAGCCCAACCTCTAAGAAGAAGTGGGTCGTGACGCACTTTCTTTTCGACGAAATATCTGCTGTTTTCTTGATATTAGATTTTTTTTTTTCAATTTCTTTCCATTCTGTTAAACTTTATTTAACCAATTTATCCGTATCTGTCAATACGGAACTTTTTTTTCCAGCTCATGCCTTGTATTTACGCCTGATGGAGAAATACCATCATTCATCAAGTCATCCATATTGTTCCCATCTTTACTTTATGGCTGTACATAAATCACGAATTTTCTTTTTCAGGGACCAAAAGGAAAGGGACTGGGTGGGATGGGGGGGGGGAGGTATTTCGATTGTCAGCTATTTATAGGAAAAGTCTTATACTTTGCGTTTATTGATCCCAACGCACACACGCAGCTAGTAACTTTGCTTCGTGAATTTTTCATCTTCTGTGCGTTAAGCGGGTTGGTTTAACATTTTTACAAGCATTACACTAACCCTCCCACTTTACAGTTCTGGTGCCATACCATTCTCGCGTTGTAAATTTATCTCCCTTTTTTTTCTTTATATATATATATATATATCGTGTCTCATGTTAGTCCTCTATTCACAAGTTTTATCCTACTTTCCTCCCAACTGTTTTATTTTTTTATGTATATATATTTTTTGGTTCTTTTAACCGTGTTTCAGACTTTTATATAATACGCGATTTATAGTTATGACCCAGTGAATTTGACTGTATGATGCTATGATCTCACTCAGAGAGAAATAAAAAAAGTTTTCTGGGATCATGGGGGATGAAGTAATTTATGTATTCATATCTTTGCTTGTACCTTTTAAGAGCTACTGTATACGAGAAATAGACCTCCCATTGTGTTGGAAAAGATTTATTGATATTCAAAAACGTCTATTTTTCTTTTCTGCTTTCCAGACTTTTTTTTTTTTTTTTTTTTTAGTTTAATATCCAACCATCCTATCTTGGTACTTATGGAATGTAACCAAAAATATATTTTAAAAAGGTATTTTTTTTTCTTTATGGAAGTCATGGTAATTTTGGTATCAGCTTGGAAGATTTATCAGCGAAACTAGAGATTGTTATTTTTTAAAAAAAAAAAATAAATGATGTGGAGTTTCTTGTAATGAAACTGTATAAATGAGGTACTTTCTAGCTTCACGGATAAGTTGAAGTGAACATTCATCATACGCTACAACAATTTTGGGTCTTCTGTTGATCCAGTGGTTAGCATGTTTGCATAGTGAAACTGAGCGGGACTAAATTACGATTGGACAAAAATCTCTGCTTAGTTTCAGCTTGGTTTTTAGGCTTCAGGAGTAAATGCTGTGGACGTTTGTAGACCGCTGTTGTCCGTGCACAACTTTCAACTACTAGGGCTAGGAAGGTGGTTGAGGGGTCGTTGGAAAGGTCTCTCCGCAATTTATCCAAAGAAACATTGACCTTACAAATAGGCTGCTCGCTGCTGAAGCTTGGCGCTAGGATATGCGCACAGTCCCCCGACTCTAGGCTGAGGGATACAGGTTTTACGTTCTTCACTTTTCTGTATGGGGGATTGAATGAGGAAGATAGTGGCCAGGGACTATATCCTGGCATTTGGCTCGTGGGATTGAGGAAAATCTTGGGGAATTTATTACGGTGGCCGGTGTGAGTGGAACGGAAACCCGCACCCCCTTACCAATGGTTATTTTTAGTCAGCGACCGTAATTACAGGATTCTGCGAGCTAACTTTGAAGCTGGCAGGTCCTTTTTTCAATTTGCTTAGAGTCTCCCTTTAAAAATATCACGCTAGTTTGTTTTACACTTTAGAACGTTGCCATTGGGGACGCCTTAACTTTAGTTTTCTCTTTTTCCCCTTCAACATAGGCCCTGGCCGACACCTTTCCGAATCCTTTCCCTTTCCCGACCTGAGCCTTACATGCCTAAAGACCATAAATAAAATTCAAAACAATAGTTAACTACATATTCATCGATCGATATTTTTAAAAATTGGAAATATCGATATCGAAAAATCGCACAGCCCTATCCACAATATTGTAATACAGTCTATAAATATAAAAGTAATATTTGAAAAAGAAACATTCTTGAAATTTGTCCTTTTGATCGTGTTTTTGAACTATACTAAACCTTACATACACAAAAGTTTCATATTTCTGAATTTTGTACTTTTATTGTTCAGTCGTTTTCGTGCAAGAAAATGGAAGAAAAAATGAAAAAGTAGTATTCCATTTTCAAAGTTTAAAGTGAAATAAATGAATGTGAGAGCTATCAAAGATTTTGGAAAGAACGGAACTAGTAAAAAGAAAATCTTGAAGGATTTTTTATATTCTTTGGGAGTAACTGAAAACCCAGAAGCCATAAAAACGTTTTCATCTCTCTTGGCGTTCTCTTCTTAAAAGAAAAATACATACTTTATATTCACTTCTTCTGTCTTTATTCTTTTTTATCTTTCTACTTTGTTGATCTCTGCTCCTTCCTGTACCAAAAACAAAAGACAGAAAAGAACAGATTTCGATTTTTTTTTAATACAAAATTTCTGTCCGCTTTCTGTCTATCTTTGTATAATGTTCATATATATTGTTTCTCTGTCTTATTTTAGAATATAATCGTTGGTTCTGGTTATCTTTCGAATTTTCTTCTTTTGTGTGTGTGTTTATCTCCTTCCCCATGTTTATCATTTCTTTATTCCTCTTTTCTCCCTTCCTTTCTTAACCGTCGTCTTCCATTTCTCTCTCTTTGCCTCACTTTATCACTTCAGTTTTCCCTCTGTTCCTACTTTGATAAATATTTTTTTTCTTTATTATTATTTTGTGTCAACGTTGTCAGGAATATTACATTTCTCTTCTCCCCAGTATCTTCGTAGTGATAATTTATCTTCCGGCCTTCAGGTTATTTTTTTTTTTCTTTGTTCTTCACATTCTTTTAATGTGATTCTTTCTGCTGGTTTAGTAGTTAAGGTTCCTTCTCTTCAGATTGTTACTGGAAAGTTTTGTAGGCTGGAATTCTGCTTCGGACCAGCTTCACTAAAGTTTTCAATTGCCCTAAAATGTACCAGGCTTTTAGTATACTAGGATTTTACATAGACTGAGGTCTTGGCATCTACGTTGCACATGTAATGAAACTTTAACAAAAATCGTTCAAATGAAAATAATGGATAATTTCTAACTATACTGTATTATTATCATGATCCTTGCAGGTGGAATAATGTTCGCCTCATTAGCAAGAGGTCATACAATAAAATCCATTCGCCGACAATTCTTATTGAAGAGTTCCTTTTGGCATACTTGAGTATCTGAATAGTACCTTAAATTGATGCCAGGGTCGTTAATATCCCATTCCTTCTCCAATGAATAATCTAGAGCCAATGACGTTTCAGTCTTGAAGGGATAAAACTTTGGAAGAGGTTCTTCTGAAGAAAAACTTCAAAGTGCACCGTCTGAATGTACCTTTAACATAGAAAATATGCGATATAAATTTTTGCAGAACCCGAAAATTTTTTTACAGCCTGTCACCACATAGCAAGGACAACAAATGAAATTTACTTTAAATCGTAAGTCCGCTTGTATTCTCATCTCATATCGGGACCCGTTGCAAGCGTTATCCGTAACCCACCGGAAACTCCGGAGGTACAGGAGCTGTGCAAAACATGGTTTCAGAATTTAAAAGACGAACACGTTTTTATATTGTAGTTTCGAGGTTTTAAAATAATGGTAGTTCTATTAATAAAGTATTAACGGATTGAGGACATTTTATCATTCATTGCAAGAATATATGTTCCTTGAAACGAACCCTTTGCTGTTCTTTCGTCGTCGTCTTCCTTTTATCTCTAAGTCTACTTGACTTGTAGGTGTATTACGTTACAAGGACGGAAAGAGATTCTTGCTTGAACACACACGTGACCGGAAATTGAAACGCTTCTCTCTCTCTCTCTCTCTCTCTCTCTCTCTCTCTCTCTCTCTCTCTGTTACACGCGTGGTGTCTTTCATCACTTAGAAAAGTCATCTTTTCCTAAAAGAGAAGAGCACGAACTCTGAGCGTCTAAAGTTTCATCTTTTCCTCTCTTGACCATAACTGCTTTTATTGGAAGACCATGACTGAAACGGATGCTTCCCCCTTCTCTCTCTTCCTCCATCCATCTCTCTCTCTCTCTTCCGACGCCCTAAATTTAGGGATCTTTTGGTTGTAACGTGACAGTCCCCAGTTTCATGTCATCAGAAAAATTCAAGTTGGTCTCTGGACCCTTGCTATGCTAAGCCTAGATTTCGTTCAGTATATAAGTCTGTTTTTTTAATCTTGTGTAGTACGAACTCAAATCCTTCTTCGTCTTGACTTGTGTCACAAATAAGGATGAAATTATAAAAAAATGTCACACACACCAGTGTCCAAATGTTAGTGAACATATTTCTTGTTTGAATGATAAGTTGCTATATTTATGTACTCACATTAATTGTAACTGTTTTTTGTGGACTAGACAGCCAGCTAATGTATAAGTTATGACGCCCCTCGAGGATCATTCTTCCCTTAGGAAGGATGGGGAATGTAGTGGCCAGGACCTTCGTTGAGGTATCATCTCTGCGTTTACCATGACAAACTAAGAACACTAGAAAACAAGTCAGGATGGTCGGCAGCAGGGCCCGAACCCGCGTACTTTCCCACTCACTGATCCGAGATAGGCGACATTAAACACTTAATCACGGGAGTGTCAGAAAAGGCGTCGTCGTTATAAAGCTTGTTTTAGGCTTATGAGAATTACGTGAATGATAATTTTTTTTTTCGCTCCAAAAAACAAATTAATCATCGTTCTGAATTTAGAATTTTATATTTGTTTTTTCCTTATCATGGTCTGTTGTTTGGTTTTCTTCAAATTCTTACTCTCCTCTAGTGTACCTTTAACCAAATTTTTCCTTATATATTCATTCGTACATCCTCCCTTATTTTCTTCCTCATGTTTTTATTTATATCTGTTGAATCAAATCTATTTGTGATATTGTCCCATTCTTTCCTTTTTCCTTCTTTGTTTCTAGTTTAATCTGAAATTTTGTTCTTTTATTTTTGTTACCTGCCATTTCCTTGGTTCTGTCTCTCATTATTTCAGCCAGTACTTTATTTCTGTAATTATGTTAGGTAACAAGCCGAAGCACAGGGAATGAAGGAATTAAAAACATAAGAATTAGGGATGAGGTCATAGAGAAAGTAAACAAATTTAAATACTTGGGAGCATACGTAACAAGCAAAAATGAGGTCACGGAAGAAATAAAAAGTCGCTTAGTATCGGGGAACGCATGTTTCTACTCAGTCCAAAAACTTCTAACATCGCGATTAATATCAAGGAAATTGAAATTAAAAATATACAGAACGGTTATTCTGCCGGTAATACTTTACGGTTGCGAAAGTTGGAGTACGACCCTAGCAGATGAACATAAATTACGTGTATTTGAAAATAAGGTTTTGAGAAAGATATATGGGCCGAAACGGGACGAGATGACTGGAGAGTGGAGGAGACTGCATAATGAAGAACTCCACGGACTGTACGATTCACCAGATGTTGTAAAAATAATGAAATCGAGACGACTAAGGTGGGCAGGGCATGTAGCTCGGATGGGGGAAAAACGAAGATTATATTCTATCCTGGTTGGAAGGCCCGATGGAAAGAGGCCATTATGAAGACCGAGACGTCGTTGGGAGGACAATATTAGAAGAGATCTTCGAGAAGTAGGTGTTCGTGATGAAAACTGGCTTGATACTGCCCAGGATAGAATCCAATGGCGAACGTTTGTTACTGCGGCGATGAACTTGCGAGTTCCATAAGCCATAGAGTTAGTTAGTTAGTTAGTTAATTATGTTAGGTAATACACCGCAAGTTCTTTACTCAATCATCAGAATACGTGTGGCTCTTGGCTGTCTATAAAAGTTTTTCCCACACCAACCAACCAACGGGCGGGCACATCAGCCATTACAAATAACATCATTTCAATGATATTTGTCATACGTATCACTGCATACTTTAATGAGTCTGTCATTGTTTCGAAGTAATTTAACATTGATACCAAAAGTTTGATTATATATGAATATATATGAACTTTGCTTTATCATGGTCTCGTCCAGATTGGTAGTTCAGGACTCCGCCAAATCTCCCTCAGCTTTTTCTCCCTCCCCCCCCCCCCCCCCTGTGTGTGTTTGTATAGTTCTCTCATGAGTAAGAAACTCAAACCAACCAGTGAAATGTATATAGAACTAGCGATTGGATAGGATCTGTACAGTTGATATAGCTCAACCATAGTAAATTGAAACTGGAATTTAATTTTCAAAACGCAATAAGATCTTTGTTTAATTTAAAGAGGATCAAACAGTTGAATAAAAGAAGGGAAAAGTTCTGCGTTTATTCCGACAACGTCTAGCGGCAGCATAAATAAATAGTTCACTTTTTCGAAACCCAGGGTTTGTAACTTGTAGAATAAATTCAACTCTTTACGAAGGTAAATAGAGTGAATATTTTTCGATCATAGAAACAGTGCCTTAAAGAAAAAAAAATAGTTTTGGGAAGTTGATTTGAAGTAATAAAATTCATATTTAAAGAATTAAAATGCCATAATTGGATTGTCAGTGTTGCCAGCTCGCCATTACATTTTTTGTAAAGTACCACCACATCGGTTTATTATATATTTGATATCCGCTACTAATGATAAGCATAATATGTGAAGCACAGTGTTGCGAACTGTTGCGATTATACCAAGTTAAACCTAAAAAAAGTATGCATTTTTGCGTTCTTTGCTTCTGACATGATGTCTATCGTTACTAAGCAAATATTCAACAAATCAACTTAGTGCCATTTTTTAGAAAATGTAATGTTATACCGGGTTGGCAACACTGTCTGTATTCCTTAAATCAACAGAACTCTCGGCTATTCTGTTACAACTTACAATCTGTCGAGATCTGGTAGGTAGGACATCGACTTGCAAATTGGCCGACCCGCGTTCGAGTCTAACTCTGTACCATTATAATTTTTTTCATTGGTGGCCACCAAATTATTTCAAACTTTTGTCTAGAGGAAATGTTTTGGGCTCTTTTTAGCTTTTTTAATAACCACAGATGAAACATTTTTTCTCTATGCCAGTCAATGAATACACTCTTTCAACATAGTGCTAGTCACTAACGGAAATATTAATATTGTTTGGTGCCTCGTGACCTTGACTACTGATATTAGAGTGCAGACAAAATTGGCTTCCCAACAATTTTCGGGCCTGTTCTAAGATTATACCACTTTTCCTAGTAAATTTGTTTTAAAACGTACACCCGGTTTCAAAGAAAATGTAAATTTAAAAAATCACTTCTAAAAGTTGAACATTCTGACAACCCCGAAATAATATTCGTGACAACTTGCACGTATGAAATGTTTGTTTTCCAACTTCACCAATTACCATATCAGTGTTGGTAGATTCTTAAGTATTTTCTTCATTGGCCATTTTTCAGTGAATCGAAGTGTACTTTGAGACAGAACATCACCTACATGTTTTGTAACAGACTCTCAGAGTCGTCGTTTGTGTTCTGAAATTTTCCTTCAATCTTTCTCAAATTCCGATATTGAATCATTTTATTGCTTGTTTTCGTTTTTTTTTTTTTTTTGTAAACTGTTGAATAGTTCCTGTAGACATGTATTCTTAGATATCCCCAGAGGGGAAATAATTCTTGTGCTGTTAGATCTGTTGAATGCGATGGCCAATTATTGTTTTTGATATCCACGGAACGTTATTTTCGAACATTATCATAATTGTAACTTCCCTTATGAGTAGATAAGAACCATTTTACTGTACCCATCTAGAAAAGGAGACCAAGAAGAACGTCTAGAGCGTTGCAGTAATTATGACTAAACTGTGTATATCTTTGAATTTAATTACATAAAACTTCTCTCATTTTGTTTTTCCTCTGCTGCTTTTGTGGTTCAGGAATTGTTTTCTTACTTTCTTGTGTTCTGTCTGCGCGGGAAAATATCTGCATCGTTGCGTGACAAAGAAAATTCATTTGCGTCTTCTTGGCTGCTGTTCAGGTAGCTGAAACATCAGCAGTATACAATGCTTTAACCTTCTACAAGCCACCCCATTTTCACCTCTTTTTTACCAACCCCTTTTTCCCCACTACGTCTACGCCCTCAGAACTGACGTCAGCGAAGCCGTAACGATGATTATCTTCATCTGTCATGATTTCTAAACCATGCAATGAGCTTCCCTTCGGAAAATCACACGCACATGAGTAAGGTTACCAATAGGATCTTAGATACACCAGCGTTTGACTGTCAGCGCCATCTAACATTTTTCTTAATAATAAATGAACACTTAAGTATCAAGATCTGGTTGGCTGATTCGATTCTGCTTTGACATTGCCTAATATAATGCATTTGCTGTTATTAATATTTGCATAAAATTTCTTTATGCAATTTTCCAGTGAAGGTGAAATATTTTTCTTTCAAACTCGTCTTTAAAAACATGCAAAATTTACTTGAAATCTCCTTGTATGATTTAAAGATGGCGAACAGAAAGTGTGTCATGATCTCTAAGCGTTATTCTAATCAATACTCAAGATCTTTCTGGTTGCGTGTGTTGTGCTTATGCAGTATATCTATCATGTCCATGGTTTTGACATTGCCTTACAAGTAATTTAAATTGTAATCTTTAAGTAAGAAAAGTAATTCGTGCACATGTAACATGCTGACCGCAAAGGAAATTTACATAAAATCAATCTTTTTTGTCGAGCTTTATAGTGCCATCTACCGTGAGTAGTTGTAGTTATTTGCTGCAATGTTAACTCATTTATATTCCGTTTCATGTGATTAAAAGAAAACCTATTCTATTGTACGGATGCCAACTTTTGTGGGAGAAGCGAACACACATAAATAAGCAACTCTTGTTTTCTCCATTTACCTGACGTGATGCACTTGTAGAGCAACAAGACTTAGAATGTCCCTCAAAACAAGAAAGTGGTGTCATATTGCTATTAAGAAAAATAAAAATATTTTTGTGAAAATAATGTAATTATTTATTATCAGTGCTTCTCAAAAACGAGCTTTACAGAGTCATTTTTAGTTAACGTTCGTTTTACAAAACAGCAAACTAACAGCCCTGCATTCGGGTTCGATCTCGGTCCGCCCCAATTCTACGTATATCCACACGTTTCGGCTGAATCAGACCAAAAAATCGGACCGGGTAGTCCAGAAAAGTAGGTAATAGCGTTGCCCAATTTCCATCTGATATCGGATCGAGCCGGAAAGTATGGATGTAGAATCGGACCGAGATTTTACCCATTTTAGTACTGGCCACGAAATAGAATTAACTGGCTTCTTATTTTACCTCTTTATTTTCTTTCTTTCTCCTTTGTCTAATCTCAACCAGATTCAACAACAGAGAACCAATTTATGGATCCCTTATGCCCCACCCATCTGCTGGTTATTTTCAAACATAGTCGCTTCTTTTTTGTGAAATGTGAATTGTTTCATTTTCCAGACAGAAAATTTTATTTTAACAGGTAATTATTAAAAAGTAAGAATCTGTTCATCTTTCTTGACGCCCCCCCCCCCCCTTAGTGTGGCGCCCTGTGCAGTGGCAATTTCTTGCACCGCCCGAAGTCAGTCACTGGCCAAAAAATTCTAGTGATGAATATTAGCGTATATAAGAGTTTTTTCTTAAACTTTTCCGACTCGCAGGCCACTAAATGAACACTTTAGATTCGCGCAGTTCCTAAGCTACACCACCAAGACAAATAAATCCCGTTATAGCATTCCTTCAGCCATAATACATTTTGAAATTGTGATTCGTTAAGAGAAGAAAATTGTAGCTTATTTATATTGCAGTGAAACACTATTTCGTGTGCAATAGTACGGTAATTAATTTGAACGCAGACACAAGTATTAACAAATTTAATACTGAATTAGTACACAGTAACCTAGAAATAAAAAATTAAAAGTAAGTTATTAAGACGTGGTTCTAAAAGTCGTGGAAGTTTTACATTTCAGGTTGACTCTTTCACTGAGTTATCTTGTGGATCACCTACCGAATTTTTAGACCCAGTCGTAGTGTATTGTATTCCACACACGCGTCAGTGTTGCCATGTTATGGAAACAATTTCGTGGATGGATTTAGAATAACGAATCACACCTATTAGATTTTGGACCAGTTCCGAGCTTTTCCAGTAATTAAATTTAATTAATGTTGACCTAAAATAATTTAAGATCGGCTAACCAAACAACCTAACCTAAACCTCACTATATCAACCGACCCGGAGACCGACTAAAGTTTAGCTAATTCTATTACGAAAGTCATGCCTGATTAAATAGTAATGTTGATGAGGAGAATATTACATTATTGATAAGTGCCAGGATCCCGTGACCTTCTTCCATTTTTTAAATCCTTAACTGACACGACAAAGCTCGAAATAAGATCAGATTACTAATCTAAGTGTGTCATGGTCTAGTAAAAAGAAAATATTGTAACAGCTTGTTCTAAGAACTAAGAAAAATTCTCCCTTGATGTCTACACGCACCACAATTTTCTTTTATACCAAAAGAACACACAAGGTGGCGTGCCATTAGTGAAGTTAGAAGGGCACTTACATAACATGTTGGGAGAAAACTCCCAAATTTTGTGGGTAACTTATCGCAGTGTTTATAGGCATTACTTAATTCTTTAATGTTCAACTGTATGATTTTGCGTTTGTGTCAGTTATTGCGACTTCGTTTTGTTTCTTGTAGTAACATTTAAGAGTTTTGACAAACTACCTCGGTATTATTAGTTCAAATGTTTGAAAAATATTTGTATTGAATTAGTTGTTTATTGAATTAACGTTAAAGTTTAATTTTGTGAGTGTTTACGAGTGGAAAGTAATAAATTCGATATGTTAACTTTAATTACGATTAGATATCCAATGAGGTGAAAAAGCATTGGCGCTATTTTGTTTCTTTTCAAGGTAATGGAATTTTGGTTAAGTACGTAGCTAACATATCCTATATCATTATTTTTTTTCTAATGTTAATTCGATAAGAACTATGAATGTGAAGTACTTTCCAAAATAAAAACGATGATTTGAGGTTAGAACTGATTATGCAGTGATTAATTTTGTGTGCGCTTGTCATAATGTTATTAATACAACAAATCTTTGTGAAAAGCAGAATTAAGTTATTTAATTTAATTTTTTCAATATTTTAGAAACAGACTTAAGTTAAAGAAATAATATTTAAGTGATTATATGCTTATTTTATTTCTTCCGTATACGATTAAGTTGCAGCGAGCACTGATTCACTAAAATTCAGAATACTCGAGATCTCAGAACGGTAAAAAGTAAAGATATGGTCTTCGAAAACTCAGGCATAATTGAAATTATCATCCAACTTAATTATATCAATAATCGTACATTAATATATTCAGATTTTGTCCAGTGTTCATCGCTTACATGGATAAAGCTACCTAGATTATTATAAATTATAATTTTAATATAATGTACTTAACTACAGTGTGGGCACAATGTTCCGTCACCCCCCCTCCCCCCAGCCCGCTTAAGTCTAAAATAATCAAACTATGTAAACTGTAAATATATATGACGGAATTACAATGTCCTCATTTTTCCATTTCGGTTCGAGAATATCTCCATGAGGTGTTTCCAGGACGCTGGATTAGCCGCGGATCGTCTTCATTGACCGCTCCTAACTGGCCACCTCGAAGCCCGGACTTAACGACTTGTGACAATTCGATCTAGGGATTCATCAAGAATGTTTTTTGCAGCACAACGTTATGCTACGATTGATGAATTGAAAGAAGCTGTGAGATTTGCTTTCAGACGGGTTACTCCAGCGATGCTGAGAAGAATGTCCCACAGAACCTGCACGACGTATTATTTTGTGTTCGGAGCACGATGGAGTCCATACTGATGTATTGGACATTTAGACATTAAAGCAACAGGAATCAATAGCGTGTGTATCTACAGTTATAATTCAAGTTTGCATAGTTTGAATATTGAATACATCAGGGTGACGGGACTTTGTGCCCACCCTGTATATGCATAGACCGACGTTTGAAATATGCGATTATTTGCATAAACCTTTGACAAATGTAACCGTATTCACAAGTCCTCGAAATATGCCATTATGTACACAAACCTTCCATATATGCACTTGTATGCATATAACAACAAGAACCTTAGAGCCCATCGGCAATTAATCACCTGAGCATAACCCTATAACCCTAATATTCTTAAGTCTTTTTTGTTTTTACCATTAAAGTGATCTGTATTATATTTTCAAAACAGCCATACAGCCATTAGCAAATTAAGCATAGACCAGAAACCATCACATACATGTCTAATGACAGAGATCGAAAAATATGTTTTCTTTTTAAATATACTACAGAAAAAGGCTAATGTAAGTAAGATTATATCATAAGGAGGTATTATAAAGAAAAGTCTTTGCGTTATTTGAGACAATCTACATTAAAAGATAAGTTTGAAAGTGCTGTTCGAAGGAGAGAAAAAATGTTAAAAAGTTGTCAGTATTACCAAGAACGGAAAAATCGTAGATTAAGACAAACAAATGGAGAATATTAAATTTACTTTGAAGAGTCTGTTGCTTTGGGCATAGCATCATCAGGCAATATCTGAAAAGGGTAAGGACAAAAAGGGGGGAGAGAATCGTTATGTATTTCATATTATCGACTATAGTGGTTGGTCTCCTTATCCAATATCTTTTTTTATAGACTTTCTCTCTCTGATGATGGTACTTTCTTCACCGCTGCTTTTAACACCCTGTTTCGTTGGACAATGTTCTACAGACAGACTGTCGTATACACCATATGGCAGTGTGATTACCTCTGTCGTAATTACTCTGCCATGCGAGGCGGCCCGAAACTTCAGGAAATTTTAATGAATCTCTCTCTCTCTCTCTCTCCCTCTCTCTCTGTAGACAAGGAAGTAGATTCTAACCACCTCGTTTTACCCGATAACGGGCCCCACTTCCTCTCTCCGTACCAGTCGACGCTTCGCCACTGACTACAAAAAGAAAAAAGAAAAAAAAAAGAAAACTACGTTTTTAGTGTATTATGTCATTGCTTCCAAGGGAATTGTCCAATCAACCTTGATGGTCCCAATGGTCTGAATTTTCCCTCCGAAAGTACCTTCAATATTGTCACATTGAAGAAAGAAAGAAAAAGTGAGGGATGAAAAAAAAAAAGTTTTCTAAACTTGGAGAGGGAAGTTCCTCTCATTTTAAGAGCAAAACAAGAGTAGACGAAGTGGTACTTAGGGGCGCAGGGAATTAAGAGACGGGGGATGTTTATGTGATGGGTTTAATGCTGAAAATTTAGGGGAGTGTCCTTAAAAGCAGCCTACTTAACAACACTCGGTGCTTTCAAAGTTTTATACATTTTCATCATTAAAATGTAATCGTTTTAAAATAAAGTAACGACATTCTTGTACACGTATTTTACGTGTTGCTTTGATAAAGAGGTTTCCACTCCATTTGGTGTTTATGTGTTACGGCTGTTTGCACTTTTAATCTATTAGTAGAACGACACTTAAATATTATAGTGTTGCTATTCTCTTTCACGTGTTATCTCTTGGAGAATCATGGGAAATATTTGGCCCTATACGCCATTAGAGTGTTCTTGTAGGCAAATATTGTTCTTGGAAAGGTTTTTTTTAACCTATATATTGTATGCCAATTACAGGTAAACCATAAAATGTTGATTAAAACGTGCAGTTAGAATTAGGAAATAATATGACAGGGTAAACATCGATAAGCAGATGAATGAGAAGGAATAGCGCCTCTCATGAAAGTTTTAATTCCGTTTTAGAATTTATATATTTTCTTTATATTGTAAATATGATCGTGTACTTAGCGGAGTGGCTGTTATCCATCCCGAAAGGACGATGCAAATTTGGTGTTGACCTGTAAGCTAGTTGAATAAAAGTACCGGACTCCGGTCTCGAAGGTCATAAAAAAAACATTTGATGGAGAGGTGCTTCTTAGTTAAGCGGTGAGCATGCGCCTTTTTTTATGTAAACTGTCCCGATTCCGATTCCCGGTGAGTATAAACTTAGGGCAGACACAATGACAACGTATATATAATAAAATTAACGTTAATTCTTTAAATGGAGACATCTAAACCGAATGCAAGGACCTGCCAGCTTTAGAATCACTAGATTGAAAACGGTGAGATAAATCGACCTGCTTTCGTTAAGGCGCTAGAGTAAATTCATAAATTGGAGAAAGCTAAGCAAAGAAAAAGGATGTGCCGCTGTCGGTAACACGATGAGAAAACTGCCAGATATCGAGACCGCTGAACCCAAATTTGAAATCATTTTCCCTCTCCCTGTATTGGTTGACCGACGAGCAAGTGATGTTTAAAAAAAAACGGAGTGAATCCGAACCCCGATAATCCAAAATTTCGAGTCATTCGAACGCCTCCGAACGAAAATTGATCGTTAAATTAAGTTCTCTAGTCAAGAAATTTGAATTTGTCGCTCACCTGATCGGCTATTTTTTAGCCCGGGTTCTTAACTTGACTCTCACTCAGGGTCACTAACCCCGTGTCTTCGTTTCACCCCCTGACATACAGTACCGGCTGACGCACCGTCAAAGCTTATTTATCCTGTTACAATGCGCTAAAGGATGATCTGGTACACTTACTGTGTATTTTAAACTCTTTTTTTTAAAGGATAATCCGAATTTCTCGGAATCCGAACATATCTCAGCCTCAGTTAGTTCGGATTCCCGAGGTTGTACTGTATGTGTTCGATATAATGAGCCTGCTAGCAGATGAACTAATAAAACAATCATAGCCTGCTTTGTAAGCAACCCGAACAACATAATCATTACGTGGATTGCATATGTGGATAGGTCATAGCCCTCATAAATGGATGCTATGGCTATAGGCACGTCAAGTCGTGACTCCAATATAGGGACGTCCATTGCAGGGATCAGTTTCGCGGATTCAGTTCCAACTTTAGGTGAAAAGTCACAGTAGTGTGTTGTAAAGAGCATTTGGAAATCGTTTGTGTTCAATCGACTCGACTTGATGGCGTAGGTAGTACAGCATTGGTTTACTGCGTGACAGGCCTGGGTTCGATTTCCGTCCAGGCCATTTTTTTTTCAATAGAGCAGATATTAATAAATGGTCACTTATACTTTGATAGGCATTTCAAGCAGTTTAACGCACTTGGTGTGGATTCAATTAGTGAGCAGGCCAACTTTCTTTTTCAAGAAAACATACGTCATGCCCCTTGTGCTTTTGTTGGTGTGTTGAACATTCTAACCCGCTTTGGAATTATACATGCTTCAAGGACATGTAATGTCGAGAAGGTGTAAGCGGGTTTAGTGTCCAGTTTAGACTTCCGTTTTTGATCCCCAGGGATGGAACTGTGACAGATCTACTGCAACAGTTTAACAAAGTCTTCGGCATCCATCGAATCCTGCCAACAATCCCTTTGACTTTCCTCGCCAATAGACGCGCCTGACATGACTCTAGCCATAATGTATCCATAAGAGTAAAATTAATCCCCAGGGTCAACGTGTTGGGACTATACAGTCGACAGGCTTTCTCAAGTCAAACGAGGTAGACTTGCAAATTTTTTAATACAAATTGTACAATATAGCAGTACACAACCAATGTTTGATGTAGGTGTGATATTAATGTTGACTATGTTGTGTTTGCCACATTTTAGCCCGGTGTTGCCAAATTGTGCAACTTTCATACCTTGAAAATTTTTCCTTTGGGCGTTTTTAATGAATATGGGTGTACAACCGTGTGAATTTGTATAGCGCGCATTTAATTTTGAACCTTATGTAGATGTTAAAAAAAGGTATATTATAACACACTACCCTCATTATATAACAATTATCTTACGTTTACTTAAATGGGGTAGGGAAGAGCTAAAATTTCAATTTCGGAACTACAAAAATTATTGATTTATCTTTTTCATCTTGCGAAATTGGCAAGAAAATCTAATTAGAAAGAAAAAAAAAGAAATAAGACGAGCCGATTAATAACTCTTCGAAACTGACGCTTTATCCTTCTTCTCATGGTATCATCAGTGAGCCATCTGGCGTCAATAAATCTCATTAACAGGATTTATAGAGGGTAGATCCCTACGTCGTTATCAGAGGCATACATCTTTCTATCTCCCTGTTTCTCGCGTCATATCTCGTGTAATGAAGAAATTTAGAATCAATATGCTTTTTGGGAGTTGTGCTTGTTAAGCAAGAAAGAAGTGTCTGTTTTAAAAGAAGTATGTTTTTTTTTATTTAGTTTACCAAACTCATCAGTTTTGAAGAACAAGTAATTTCAAATTAAGTTATCTATTTTTTTAATTACATGTTGTTTTTTTTAGTATGGCCTGTAGACATCGTTGCCTTTAGCTGGTATAATAGAGGGGAGGGTACGTGGAAAGGAAATCGGGCCATGGGTTAGTTTAAAAGTACAATAGCATGGTTTGACTGATGCAAAACTCTGGGGGAAAGTCAGGAAAGCCGGCCACTGGGATCGACCCCAGGACTTTCCAAATACTAAGTCAACGTCCTACAAACTGAGCTACCTGCTCGGTATATATTTTGTAGATATTCAGCATACTTTATCAGTAATTATCATCTTCGTTACAATGGAAAATAAATAGTACGTTAATTGGCAACCTTTGTACAGTTTTTTTTTTTTTTTTTGAGATTATTTTTCGCTTGGAGCTCGGATGACTGGCAAGTAATAATTATATGTGTGACGTTTGAAGAGATATGAACTCTTCGTACTTAGTTATGTATCAGATTCAAGTTTCCAAACGTTTGTTCACAGTGTGTTAAAATTCTGGTCCAGTCATTAGTTTGCACGAGTGCACTGTAAACTAAAATGTTAATTTATTTTATACTTTTTAAAGTAAACGCACAAAAGCGGGTTAACCCTCACTTCCATCAAAATATGAACTCACTGAGCGATCTGTTGAGTTGGTTTTGAACTACATGTACATACTTATGACTCAACGTTGTGTACATTGTCAAAGTAAAATGTGCATTTCTTTTCTTTTTTTTTTTTTTTAAGTAAGCACGCAAAAGCGCGTCAATCCTCACTTCCGTCAAAAATTGAGTTCACTAAGCCATATGTTGTGTAGATTGTGAACTACATGTATACACCTTGGGGGGGGGGGAACCTTCAGACACTTATTGTTTTTTTATGGGTTGACACACAACTAACTCGTTTACTCAACCCGAAAGAGGGTTAACACGTTTTTGCATACGTAACCTCTGTTTTCGTATATCTTCTCACAAATTTAATCGATAAAAGGTTTATCGATAATCTTGAAAGAAGATAAGAAGAGGCTGGCGCGTGCAGGAATAGAACTAACTAACTAACTATCTCTCTCTCTCTCTCTCTCTCCTCTCTCTCTCTCTCCTCTCTCTCTCTCTCTCTCTCTCTCTCTCTCTCTCTCTCTCTCT
>JAGDQP010014125.1:0-12486 GCA_022664845.1 Lepisma saccharinum | reverse complement strand
AATTGCCTGAAAGTAGGATGAAGTTAAGATACACGTTAACAGTAAAATGTCCATATTGACGCAACCAGGAAAGTTAGACAGTTCGTGAACGTCTCTGGCTAGAATTTTGTTTTCACTACTTCCAGTGTATTTGATTTTGTGCCTTGCTTCTATCGAATAGCTGTCATTTTTTTATAAAAACAAAGATAATAGTTATTCTGTTTGCTATTTCGAGTGAATATCCTCTCGACAACGTTCGTTGACTTCACAAACTTTGCTTCTCCTCGGTAATGAGTAAAAGTTGGCCAGATTTCTTTAATCTCTCCCCCCCCCCCTCTCTCCATCAACTGTTCTGCACCAGATAATTACTTCCCTCCAGTCTCCCTTAACTTGGCTGTTAATTGCACTTGGGAGATTTACTCAACACTCCTGGTCAGGGTGACTCTCTTTGCAAGATCCCAGCATCTGCGTGTAACATTTCTTTCTTTCTTTTTCTTTAGTGATACATTGCCCTCCCTCCCAGGGTACTTCGCTGTAGGTGAATAAATTTAGGATAGAACGTTTATGTTACTGTTATTTAAAGTTACTTCCGCTTTTGTTTAAAGTTACTTCCGTTCCGCTATTTAAAGTCACTATATTTACAACATACATACACTCATGATTTTAAAATAACCCAAAATTGTTGTTGACGAAAAAAGTAGGCAACAAATAAGGTCTCTTGTAAGTTAACAGTTTCGATTAGGTGAAATTTTAGTAGATTATCGACTTCTTTCAATTCCAACAAGTGTGGATGGAATATATAACCATCTTAACAGTATCTTTTTGCTAGAAATAAATTGTATTTGGTAACTATATTGTACACAAGAAATACAAGCTGAAACCGATCCTAGATCGGATTTTAAAAAGACTGAAAGCAAGATGGACGACTGATGAACATGAACGTAATCAGATGGCAACGAAAATAAATTAACTTCGAGATCTTCTAGAATCTAGATGATCGATCCATAAAAACGAACTATTTTATCAAGACACTCAAGACTAATTAACACTGTTTCAAACGAAAAGACTAATTGAGCCTTGTTAATGAAGAAACCAACCAAACAAACAAACTAACATCCTAGATCTATTAATTATAATTGGCACAAGCCTTGGCAAATCATAGTAGAGAATCGAAAAGAAGTGATGGGATTGGCTACTCAAGCAACGCCTACTGCCAAATCACGATACTACAAATCATCTTAACAGGAAAAGCTAAGGAACCAATGGTGATCGAGAAAACAACAAGCAAAATCACTCTAAAGAAGAGCTGAAGTTGTGTAATTGGCTAACAAAGGATAAATAACAAATAATGTTATAAAATTATTAACTGAAATATTGCTAAAATAAACAATATTGCTAACTAATACCTTGATATGTATTGTAAAATATAGGTAGTGTAGATAATGATGTAAAAACTATTGACGAAGCTATCGGAACGATGGTCATTTTGTACTAAATTAAATACACAACGGAAATCCCAAAGCTCTTTTATTTTTTACAATGTTCAGTTGTGTTTTTCGTGATCTGCGTCTAGGGCCCTTCTGGTTTCGTACATCATTTATTTTTGTCCTTTTTTTTTTCCTTTGTTGCCCTGTCCTTTAATTTTGATCCCTCTTCGTAGTTGTTTTCTTCATCTTGTTGTGCCTTTAGGTCACTGTATGCGTGTGTGTGCAGTTTCGCTAGCTTCTTCTTCTTTTTTTATTGTTTCTCAGACCTATTTCATTGTCTTTCTTGATGTAGAACGATTCTACGCACCAGCTGAAACCCCCCCCCCCAAGACTTTCCGGAGACTTTTATTAAACGAGACACGCTGAGCAGAACACAAACGAACTCTTCCGAGGGTTGGAATTTCTTAACACGTGATGCCGCTGATGAGTTAAAGCGGGAAAGAAAGAGGGAGGATATTGATTTCTTTCGATCCCCGTCTTTTCTTGTTCTTTTTATGTCACACTTCTTCCTTAGTCTGCACCTTAGGATCGCCCCCGTTTTTCTCCCGTTACAGTTTTTTTTTTCTTCCTTAGGCCCATACTACTTGTCGATACAAAGCCTTTGTCATAGGGGTTGTTTGAAATTTCAGAATATTCCGGAATGGAAGGCGGGTTGTTGGAATTTTAAAAATTTTGGAAAATTTTCTAAAGTCAGAATTCGGGAAAATTCTGGAATCGACGAAATTCCTAATTCCGGAATTGGCTTCGCATTTCCCAACTTGTAAGTTGAACTTACATATTTCGAAGACTTACTCGTCATTGATTTCAATGAAAACCTAATGTATGAGCTCCTGATTCGAAATTTGTAAGGATTATTATTTTTATACAATAATAATAATAATAATAAAAGAAGATCTTTTATTTTTGTCCCTACCTGCTATTCAAATTATTATTCATTTATATTCAATATTATCTTGCTGTCGACATACGCATAAAAGGTAGTTATTTATTTTAATCCCTCCATTTGATTATTCATCTCTTAATTCCCAAAAGGACGGTAGATGGACGCATAAGAGTATGCGTGAAGACTTCTGCTATCAACTTTAAAAGTAACCGTTGCGAAGTATTTTTGCTTTATTTATTCAATATTTTATGTTTAATTCCTTCACAAACTGTTTTAATTATAGTCATTGTTTTTATTTCTAAGTTTTTCAGTGTCTAAATATAAAGGTTACCTTAACATAGTTTTTATACCCGTGTTAATAGGTCATATTTGTTTAATACAATGAAAAATACTATCTATTAGGATGTCCGTTCCAGATTATATGTGCTCGCTAGTAGATGACTTTTAGTGAGTTTCCCGTTCCATTTCAGAGTATAAGTATGTTCGAAGCATAGTATTTCTACTTCTGATTAGCAGCAAAGATGAATTTTAAATCTCTATTTTCGACCTTTAGGCAACTTCGGCCCGAGTCGAAATCCTTAATTATGATTTGTTACAAGTTTCTCTGCTAGATTCTCTTACTAGATTCTCTGCTAGTATAAATGAGATCTCCCCTCCGCTTTGAGCATTCTATATGCTCTGTGTAATGGATCAGTGTCTACCTGCTGTGTTATTTTTTCTTATAATGAGTTTGAAAACAGTTCTCCGGTTTATTACACCTCCATGTGTATGTGTAAGTGTAGTATGATGTACTTCTAGTGTAGTTTTGATTACTACATTAATTCGCGTTGTCTATCTAGTTCATACTTACAAATTCGTTTGTTCCGCAATGCTGAATGTACGTACGTAATGGATGTTACAGTGTTTATGCCTGTAGACAAGTCAATAGCTAACGTTTTGTTACTGTAGTGTTGGAAAATTGCATGTTCTGTATATTACTGTATTAGTGTATAGTGCAGCATTTGGTTCAGTCCGTTACTCGCGGTGTGGCAAGGTTTTACTGTATATCTTTGTTCGTGAGGGCACTTTCACTGTTGTTAAGTCTTTTTTATATCGTTTCTGTTAGTTGTCTTTGTAAATCCTTTTCACGTGATTGCTACTAAGTTTTTTTTAGAGGGGGTAGGATAGGAAATCACATTTGTGTCCCTGCCCCTCCAAGTAGTTTCAGACCCTCCGAAAATAGTTTTTCTTCCAAATGTTTGTAATTCTATACGAAAAGCTATTTCGCTGGCAATCGTTTTGATTCTTTCTTAAATAAGGAAGTTTAACCAAATAAAGCCTTAGCAGCGTTTCGAGGCCTTCCTTTTTATCTTAGCAATCCAGAAGAGAAAAACCTTATTTTCTCAATATTTTCAAGACCGTGTACCGTGAAAATGGCACGTCATTTTGGCCTTTTATTTGACATGAACCCCTTTTCCCTTGATTCCTTTTTTTTTTTCTGGAGATTTCGTGAACGAAATTCCACCACTAGCACCCACCATTCTTCCATCATTATCATCATCAACTCTAGCCTCAAAAACCTCTCTTTGTGTGGTCGTATTATAAAAAAAAAAGTGTCATCAAAAAGCCAATGTTCTTTCTGCTTAACGAGATCATTTTTGACACGAAATGGTTTCATTTTGTGTGGCGTAATTAAATCACCTTCCCTCCCTACTCATTTGTGCTTCTTTTGTCCTTGAAAAAAAATGTCATTTTGCTGTTGGTAATAGACATGGGCGCATGTCAAAAAGACAACTTCCCATCAACCCTCCCCTCTTGTTCTTTCATCTCTTGAACACAGCTTCCGTTTTCGTCTCGTGTTTCACGTGGTTTGTGTCAAATCTTATAGTAAAAATGATTTGGTTTAGGAAGTTGAGAATATCTCTTAAATGAAACAGGGGAGATTATTCACATATCCATGTCCAGAACTCCATATTCTCATGTCCTTTTAGTTCTTGGTTTGTAGTTCGATCTTTAAAATAAGTAAAGATTATATCCATTTCCCAGGCATCCCCCGCTTTTTTTAAAGTCTTTCCTGAGTCACACCAGGCAAATGCCGGGATGGTAGCTCCAAAATAGGCCCTGGACGTCTACCTTCTAACATCTTCTTCTCCATCCTGTCTCGGCCTGAGCCTTAGATGACTAAAGGTCATAGAATCAGTTCAATTTATTCAATTCAGGCAACCCTTCGAGTTTCCTTTGTGATGTAGTGAACAAGAGTATGGACTACGTGAGCTGGAATCTCTTTGCTTCGCGTTGTCCAGGGTCCTCACGTTCAGGAACTTTGAAACACCACTGGGTAGATACGAGCACAGCTGCCAACCATCTTCATGGCTTTTCAATTGTTCTCAGATTCACCAAGCGAATGCTGTGATGGTGCATTGGCTAAAGGCCTGGCCGCCACTTGTAAATTCCGGCCCTAGGAAAAGTGCACATGTCGTTTGCGTGAAACAAATTGGTAGCTCCGGTTTCAAAATAAAAGGTTGTCCTCCAAACGACCTCCATACCATTCTATTATTTTATTGGTCATCGTGGTATTTAATGGTTTTAGCTGTCCTAGGTCATCAATGTCAACAACAATCCCAATTTTATGTACATAATCTGTTTCTTCCCTTTCCGGCATATTGATTGTGGTATATGTTTTACTTAAATTCATTATTAAGTCTTATTTTCAAACTCATTCTCAGCTCTTCCGTAGTGCTTCTGCACTTGAGGCAAACAGGATTATGGCATCAGGGAATCGTAACTGATTAGGATATCCGCCATTTATTCACATTTGATACCAGTTTAAATCTCCGTGTCTTATCCCTTTTCCAACTTTAAGATTTTCACTCTCTTAATGTAGTTTAAGGATAATCTAAAGCAACAATCTCCAATAAAAGATGGCAGTACTATCTCCGTACATGTCTAATGTATTCTGATCGTTGCACGAAATTTCACTGCTGCTCCTACAAATTCAAGCCTAGAGTGTTCAAACTTTCCGGAAAGAAAGTTCATTACCAATTCAAGAGCATGATCGATACCGATTTTTTATTTTCTTTTTCCTTCATTGTTGAAATCGCTTGATTATTGTTGTGAATATCGAAACCTATAACAATGAAGCTCTTTCAATAATGAACTAAAAAGAAAGTTAAAAATCGGCATCAATCACGCTCTTGAAGTGGTTATGAACTTTCTTTCCTGAAAATTTGAACTCTCTAGGCTTGAATTTGTAGGAGCAGCAAGGAAATTTCGTGTAACAGTGAAAATACAGTAGACATACACAAAGGTAGTGCTGCCATCTTTTGTTGGAAATCGTTGCTTTAGATTATCCTTAATAAGAGATGTGGCAGTCGAGTAAATGTTTCGTAGTAATGCGTCGATATCATGTTTCATGTATTCGGCGTCGATATCTTGATGTTCAGGTGATTTGAGTACTGCTCTTAAGGAGAGCCGAGTCGAAAGCCTTTTCAAAATCTATGAATTCTAGACACATTGAAAATTCGTATTAGTGCTTTCCATAACCTCATTCAATGCTTGTATGTGGTCCATTGTGCTAAATCCACGACGAAATCCGGCTTGTTCCCTTCCCTAGTTAAAATCTTAAGGGTCGTTCAGTACGATTCAGAATAAGTTTTGGTGAACATTTTCTAGAGAACGGTCAGTAAACTAATTGATCCATAGCTCTCAACGCGTTCTTTGTCACCTTTCGTGTGCAACAAAATAATAAAATTATAAAACGTTTTACCAACAAAACTCAGCTGCAGGCACGAAATAATATGTCAGATAATTATCTCACGTATTGTGTGTTACATGTTTATAGCTTTATTTCCTAATAAACACGCTTTGTTATTCAGGAACGGTTATTAATATTTTATTTCTTTATCTCTGAGAAAGTAGATACTAGCGCTGCCTCGTGTTAGTATGTGGATAATGTAGTGATAGTAGTGTTTGTGCGTGAGAGAGAGAGGGGGAGGAAAGCGGTAGGGAGCAAATATATTTTAGGTATGCACAGAAAGCTTTTTCATGTTAGATATGTTGCGATCAATATTAACACACAGGAAGCTAGGAAGCTTGTGCTTCTTTCCCTTTGTTACTATATAGAATAAAATAGTAATAATATTGGGCTCCTATGAAGGTAACTATACTGGAGACTTCCAATTATCCTCGTTAGTGACTGGGAGGGTGGGCGCTGCAGATGGTAGAGCATTCACTCTTGAATTCATAAGGTTCTGCGTTGGCGCCCAGCGGCCGGCAGTACTAGCTAATATTTTTCCAACGTTTTCCTACAATATTAATGCCCGCATAGTAAGTAACTTCAGACTAGTCCCTGATCGACTTTCTTCCAGCGTCCTCCCTCTCCCTATCCCTCCTAAGCCCAAGATGCCTAACGATAAGAAATAGCATAATTCAATTGAATTTGGATCTATTTTAAGGCCTTTAGGCTCCTGTCAGGATAGGGTGAGGGAGAGGATGTTGGAAGGTAGACGACCAGGGACTAGTTTGTAGATACCATCCCAGCATTTGCCTGATATGATTGAGGAAAATTCCTGGAAAAACCTCAGTCAGGATGGTCGGCCGGTGGGGACGATCCCGGGACCTCTCGAATGCTAAGCCAACACTGAGCCACGGCCGCTCGATATAATTCAGTTGAATTCGTGGATAACCCCTAAAACATTACGAAAACACTCTTTGTCACTTAATAGTCATATTTATTACAAACCAGCTGATTTGCTCGCCCGTTGTGCGGGGTGAATAAAAATATGTTGGTAACAGTCATCGGGACGTGTTAGGGGTGTGTTACGTAAGATAGCCGTTGTTAATGAATTTATAGCATGCCCAATTTGACCACTTGGAGGTAGTCAACCCGCCGAACAACATTGTAGTGTGGGTTGCCGCGTGCTTTGCCTTTAAATTTTCCATTGTTTTTACCACGGCCATTGGAATTCAATGGATAATTAGATGGTCGATTATCTCTGAAGATAATAAATTTAGAATCAAAGTGGTATGAAAACATCTCAGTCCGGTCCAATGTCTGATCATGTACGAAAAATCATTCCAATTTGTCAAGTACTTTTTGCGTGATGAACACGCAAGCTATGTCACTTTCATTTTTATATATAGAGATTGGTGCTTCAAATGCTAATATAAAACTATTTTTTTAAGTTAAGAAATGCATTGAGTATAAAGAAAATCTGTCTAAAATCGACAGTTCAATAAATGTAAGAATTACAAAGAAATTAAATATACACTGCAAAAAACTCTCTATTAATTGAACGCTTGTCGGTGTCTCAGGGCGACCACCACTTGTTTGTGTTAACACGTGATTTCGATGATTCAACGCTATATGACTCTCTCTCTCTTGTGCTGAGTCAGCATGAACAACACAAACATTGTTCTGAATCACCCACATCAGCACCGTTTATGTGCATAAAACTTCCATATCGTGAAAAGTCACGTATTGAAATGTATTTATGGCCTTTAGGTATAGTACTGTATCTTTGGCTCAGGTCGGTCATGTATTTACTGTTGTTTTGTACATCAGTTAACTGAAGGAATAGGCTGTCAAGGAGCTGACGAGAGTTCTATCCCAGCTTCGGCCAAAATTTTGACTTTATTCGTAATCTGGTAAAACCTTTTAGTGAGACGCTTCAATTTCAGATAAAAGCGTTGAAAAACCATACAAAATGTATTCAAATAGTGACCAGATATGACCAAATAGTTCAAAAACCAATGTTCATTAAAATTAACAGTTTTTTTTTTCTTTTTTTTTTTTTTTTCTTTTTAAGTATAGGAATGTGAACAAGTGAGAGTATAAATTCTCGTTTCTTTTATTAGATCTAATTTATGAGATTCGAAACTTTTGGATTTATGGATTATAAAGTTACTTCCATTGAAAAATATAGATAGACAAGGACATATAATATTAACTTACGAACATGGCATTCAATTAACAGTTTTCACTTGATAAATAGCCTTGAGCGCAATATATCATTTTCTTCTAGCAGGTGTCTAGCTTATAATTCAAGCCAAATGGCATTAATTAAAGCCGGTCTAATTAGACGGTTGTTTGTCATTTATGTGGTAGATTATTGTGGCAGTTATAGGCAAACGTTTGATTCAATCTGTCAACACATTCAAGAGCAAATTGTCGTCCTCTTATACACCAAAACTTCTCACATATTCCACTTGGCAATTTCCTTGTAATTTTGACGCGAACAGTCCCTTCTGCGTATTAAATTCACAGATATATTTCGTAGTTTTAAGACTTTTTTTCGTTTCGCACTTATAGTGTACATTCTTCCGTGTAAGGTGTCCGTTCTTTTCCGATATAACTTCTGTTTAAATTTGTGCAATTTTCGATGTAATATGCCCCAAATTATGTTGTTGTTTTTTTAATCTGCGAATATTTTAATCGACCGTTTTTTCTACATGTGATGCAGACAGACAGCTCTGCATATGTAGAATATAGTATTTGTGGCTGGAAATCTTAACTTCGAGCTAAAAATTGCTTCTACCCCATTCCTCGTCTATTCAAACTAGGATAAGTTTGGTAGACGCTATTTTCTCCCCCTCACAACATAAAAGCGCGCGGTCAATACAATCTTTGTAATCAAGATAAGTGTTCGTTCGTTTTCATTATTGTCAGGGGAACTAATTCTATGTCTCCTTGATTTTGACTGACAATTTCCATTTAACACCTCCAATAATTCCGACCGAATTTAGTACAAACTCAAACAATATTAGATATTTTAAATATTTCTAAATAGGTCCACTTCCAATCTACATCTTTCTGTCTTCCTTAAATCCACACAATATCAGATATCTAAAAATTCACTCAAAAAATAGGACTATTTTCGATCAACACCTCTTTGGAGAATATTTACACATAATAGGCTCTCTGGACGTTTGAATGGTGAGGGCAGACGCGCCCTGTTGCGGATTCCGGTTCGGAGAATTGCTTATTACCAAACCAAATTAATTAATTAATTAATTCCAAACCATTTTAAAACATTCACAGGATGAAAGTAGCCTAAGTAAAGCTAGAAGTTCCTCCTGGGTGACCCTGCGGGCCCAGGAATTTTACTTTATAGAGTCGAGTCTACGAAATAACATGCTAGGTTCGTTTATTCAAGAAATAAACGTACAACTAATCTGTGTGACCCCGCTAAGCAAATCATTTATTCTGTATTCTGAGCAAAATTAGGCATATACAAATTCTAGCATTGTTTTTTTTATATTATTATTATTATTATTTTAAGTTGATAAGTGAAACTGCTTTTAGTTTGGTAAAGCTTGGTTAGAACATCCAATCCTATTCCCATGTTTTGGCTATGGACCAGAAATTTTGCTGTGGAGTATACAGATCTGGATATTTTGATATTTTAAAAAGCTTTGTGGATATCCCGGATTTGAGCCGAATTCGGATATCTGTCTGTAAAAGAAGGAAGTTTTAGTTGTCGAAATCTGATATGTATCGTGAATTTTAAATGTCAGATTTAGATTTGTTCTTTCAGATTTTGATTCAAAGATTTGTACTTACTTGAAATTTATGATCTAGATATCCCCAATTTGGATTTTTTTTTGGAACTGGGATTAAATCCTGAAGCGTATTTCAATTTGAATGTTCGTATCGGGAGTTTTGGCTCTTAATATTCGGAACTGGAGTTCGTACTTTTCGATTTGAATTTAATATAATTTGATACTATTGTTGTAATTTCGAATCTCCATCCAGGTTGGAAGCTCCGGATGATTTTGACAACTATCAATTTCTCTGTACAATTCCTTATTGTGCTTCGCAGACACCCTGTTGCTCTATATGCGGAAAAATCTATAAGAATTCCCTTCGGAAATTTATCCGAGGTGCAGTCGGCTTGGATCAGGCCCACGTTTATCTGTTAAAATTAAAATGGTGATACTTTGAATGTCGTTATCAAAATCAACTACGTAAAATAAGTAAATATTTTCATTTCCGAGGTCTAGTGCTGAGTCCAGCTCACCCCGGCCACCCTGAGTCAGTTTGTCCAGAGTTACCCCTCAGTTCTACGAGTCAAATGGCGGGAAGGTACCTAGAATCTATGTAGCGACGGCTACCTTCTCAATTCCCGTCCTCTCGGCAGTAGTAGGATATTTAGACCACATGCCTGCAGTGTGAAGATACTGTATAGACCGGAAATTTAAGATTTCCAACAGGGATTTTTAACAGTCCCCCTCCGCCAGTGAGAGAGGTCGCCCCTCAAATTCTCGAACATGGAGCCCAAACTTCATCTTTTTTTACATTATTTTCTTTAGTTCACAATGGTTCGTGGTGTCCTCAAATCTTCCAACGTTAATTTAGCTCATTTCCCGACGTCATACAATGATGAAGTATTGTACAGCGACGTAAGTCTGATGACAATACAATATTCCATTGTTACTTTCATATATTTACATAATATATTAAAAGCATATTTAATTATTTTTTTAATATTGCGCATAAATACTAGTCTGCAACGATTTGGCGTTAGACTGGTTGCAGAACACTTTAGGATTTGGGTAAAAAATATATAAAAAAAACTTTTTAAAGACATACTTATATTTAAACAGTTTGCACTAAAAAGTAAAAAATAATTTTGTTTATACATGACTAAAAAGAAACGCATGGGGCGCTCTCTCATATTCAGTCACTTTATAAATTCTTCAATTGGCGCGCCCCGTGCTTTTCTTTTTAGTCATATACATAAACAAAACTTTTTTTTTTTTTTACTTTTTAGTACGAACTGTATAAGAAAGGTATGTCTTTAAGCAGTTTCTTTTATTATTTTTTTAGGGTTTAAAATCGATGGAAACCGTGCAAAATTCGACTTTCTCAACACTGTTTTAACTTTACACGCCCCGCAAACTAAACATGTTGGCAGAATCCCTGTTCCTGACACACACACATTTATGCCAAGAGGTTTTCCACAATAAGTACTACGTTCTATATGTTATTAAGCACTGCTGGAGGCTGTGATCTAGGCTGGGGGGATCTTGTTTTTGCACTCAATTTAAGATAAGTGACCTATATTAAAAAGAAACATTTTGCTAGTAACACCTAAAGTGCAAGGTAGAAATTCATATTTTTTTTTTTTTCGTTTTTTTTCTGAAGATTGATTTTTAAAACCTAAGCTTAGATTTTTAAAATGAAGGGAAAAAAGGTAATCCGTTGCCCGAAGGCCAAATTCTCACTATTTTTCTTCGCGGTTGACTGCATGTCTTCCAACGTTTTTATATGTTTTTTTTATGTGTTATTTTGTAACTATCTGAAAACCCTTTCTTCTTAGACCTCCCCCTTGATTTCTCCTTCCACTCGTGGTTCTACCCGTCTTTCTGATTTCTAGTTTCATGTGAGGATTATTCTCTCGCGATGCCTGGTCCACTCCTACCATTTTAACCGGGATCTAAGAGGATAGAGAAAGAGAGAGAGATGTGCGCGTGTTAGTAGATACAAAAAAAAAAAAAAAAACACTAGTATACCGAAATCGTATTCGTCTTATCCATTCGCTTCTACCTTGCGTATGTGTGTGTTTGTGCAGGGGAAAAGCCTCTTGAGGAGGGATGGAGTAAGAGAGAGAAAATGAGGGGTCGTTGGTGATGCTGAGCTTAGATCTACTAGAACTGAGACGGAAGTTGACAGCAGATTTGTTCTGCGTGATTAAGCCTCCACCGGCACCCTTAACTTGTTACCCCCACCCCTCTTTTAAAGCCAGCTCAACCCTCTCTCTCTCCCTCTCCCCCCTCTTTCTCTGCACTTACCGAACTCGACTCCTAAACCCACGGAGCCAAGAAGGGTTGCCAGATTATGTGAAAAGTAGCAAATCGGTTTGCTTTAATTTTCTACAGTAAATAAAGAGGTCAATTATTTAAATGTTTATTTTTCTATCAGCACTGTGAAAAGTAAAGTGCTTTTCTTTACTAACTGTCGTGTCCTCTGACTCATTGACAATAGGACGATTCGAGTTTGGAATTTCAAAATCAAAAATAACTTCTTTTTTTTTTTAATTATAATGATTTTCCATTAAAATCCGAAATTGTTTTCGATTTTAAAATATCGAAAATGATTTTGATTAAAAATTGAATTTTCAATTAAGCATAAATCGCATTCGATATATCTATCGCATA
>JAGDQP010014124.1:35321-46002 GCA_022664845.1 Lepisma saccharinum | reverse complement strand
TTTTGCTTTTGTTCTTTTGCTTAGAATAAATATTTGGAAAAGCATTCAAGATTTTTTGTTTCACACTACACATATGTTTGATTGTTCTTATATAAATATTTTAGTATGTGACAATTTTATCCGTTCATTAGTCCAAATAATTTTCTTTGTCAACAAACAATTTCCCAGAAAAAGACAATCTGAAACTGTCGAATCGCTTCCATTCACATTTTCTATTAGGATAAGTTTTTAAAACAGGAATAACAATGATGTAACTTTAATGATGACATGATTCATACGAATATTACATATTTTGATATACTTTTAAAAAATAACAAACCAAAAAATATTCAAGTTCATGTTTTCTTGAATGAAACCTAACAAACTATTCGTAAGAATAACATATCAAAGATTGTTAGTTGCAACTTTGAACACGAGACATATATATTTAGATCAACTATTTGTCTTCTTAAACGAAGTATTGTAATATGACTTGACATTGCATGCATGTCTGGGAGATGATTTTTGTATTGCTATTTTTACAAAATAAGATTCAAAGTTTACGAGAAAGAGAGCATAACAGCTTTTAACGATAAGCTTTTGATTACGAACTTGTTTCTTTCGGACCCCCAACAAGAGTATAAGACACAGGACAGATCTTTTAAGTTGCTATGGCAATACATGCTAATCTGTCATATAAGTTTTCCCTGCATGATCTTAGCTATCATCCAGCTACAGATACAAACCTATCTAACAAATAATACGGAAATTTCTGATTTCATGGTTATCGGCCACTCAGAGGCTTCTTGCCCGATATCGTATAGAAAGCACTCCCCATGATCTTCAAACATGAACTAAATGAAAGACAGGCAAAACAAACTTCCTATTGGTTTCATATACTAAATCTTCTCTTAAGAAAATATGTTTACAGGAAGCTCCCCATTCAAGTCTGGCTGTATCAAACGGTTTCAACCATTTTCCCCCATTTTGTCAAAGCAGCCATTTTCACTTAGCCCTAGATGTTTATCATTGACAGTAATTATATTTGAGACGTTTACCTTGCATCATTTTCCTGAAATTGAACATTCTGAATACTTTATGATGAGAGAACTTGTAGTGGACATAGTTATAAGATGCAAAGATGACATTGACAAAATGACAAGACCACCTAAAATCTAAACAATGTAATGTCTCATAAAAAGTTTTCTTGAAAAGGCGTCCGGCATCTGATGCCATCAGTTTGTATAGTCCCCGGCATCAAATATTTTAGGGCAAACTGACACGCTGTTACTCTTAAGAAGTTCCTTTTAGCTTACCCGTTTGAATGGTGTAATGTATCCCCGTGTATATTATGATCTTTTGCCTCACTAACAGGAAAGTACCACGGTAAACTTAAATTCACATGTCAGCGAAAATTCATTTACTCCTTGGCCGATATCGTATAGAAATCACTTCCCCTGAAAATTCAGCATTAACTCAAGCGAAAATAAGATGTATTGGTTTTATTTAGTAAACCTAACTTTCTGAACGACATCTCATACAAGTTTTTGCTAGTGCCTTTACACCTTCCAGCTGCAAGAAAACCAATCTCGAAATGGTCTCGTATTTATCTTTGATTTTTGAACAAACAATAGTCAAGACGGGAAAAATACTTTAGTCCTTTCCGGACATGGAGTGCTGTGTTTTCTGACAGCATATACAAGTTATTCCTAAGCTTTGCCAAATCCAACACTGCTTCAGGAAAAACTTTTACTAGGACAAAGCAATGTCACAAGTTGAGTTTTGAAAAATATCATTCTAATTTGGAATTTGTATTTGTAGAAAAGTCTAACAAAAGTTTAAACTTTATGAACCTATTCTTTTTGTTTATTACGGGAAACAGTCTGATTACTCCCTCTATACATCTCCGTGTGAATTTTAGGCTTTCTCTACGGAGCAACAGTTATGGGGGATTGTAGGTTCAGTTGTCCTCGGCAACTCCAATCAACACTATCCGATAGCTCCATGTAAACTTCGATCACTGTTCCTATCAAATAATCTTGGTAATGTACAAAATGCGAATTGAAATTTCATATGTAGCTACTTGATTTCAAATAAGAGGAATGCAGGAAACAAAAGTCGAACTTGTATTTTTAAATTTTCTTATCAAGTAGAAATAATTTTGATATAAACAAAACAATCCAGTTGAATTACAAAAAACTTTGTATTGTAACAAAAGAATGTTGATATGTTCAAAATAAATAAACTTGTATTGCCACAAAAAAATCTTATCACGTGAAATTAAGAAAGAAGAAAACAAAATTTGTGAGAAAATTACAAACAAAACTGGAAGCGATTCGACAGTTTCAGATTGTCTTTTTCTGGGAAATTGTTTGTTGGCAAAGAAAATTATTTGGACTAATGAACGGATAAAATTGTCACATACTAAAATATCTATATAAGATCAATCAAACATATGTGTAGTGCGAAACAAAAAATCTTGAATGCTTTTCCAAATATTTATTCTAAGGAAAAGAACAAAAGCAAAAATATACAACACTTACACTTCAATAAGACAAATGTCATTTCATATCTTTTAGGATAATGTCTGAATGCAATGTAATATAGTTCTGAAAGCACCTACCACTTCTATAGTTTGCTTGTATAGTTCACTTGTACACTTCCTTGTCACTTTTACATTATATTAATAGAAATACACTTTAACTTGGAAAATTCTTTAATACATATTTCACTTATAACAAGAAATTAAATAACTGTCATCTACCACTCGCTTTGAATTCAGTTTGTTTACTTTTGATATTTGTCACCCACTGATTACCATTAGTAAGACTGTTCCTTACAGATACAGGCAAAGCTTTTGTCGTATATCTGTTCAATATCTGCTTAAAGTTTTGGAGGAAACTTGTTCCTATAGGCAGGATATTAACACATCTCAAAGTAGAACCAAGCACTAATGATGTAAGATAATTGAATTGTCTTTGTTCAGGAACTCACTTCTTGCCAAGGGAACTATAATTTCTGCGTTATTTTCCATATTGATGAGAAACCATTGATAGTTGAGATTGGTTTTTAAATGAGTTTCTCTGTATATTCTATAGAGTTCTCTTGAAACGGTTGGTTTACATAAAATACGTGTCGTTTTCACATCCAAATACTTGTTCTCACGATTGCATATATGCATGTATGGATTTACCCAGTGTAAAAAGCATCCCTGACATAGTAAATAGTCACTACTTTCGTAACGTTTCAACGCTTCCCAAATACATCCGACTGAGGCACTGTTCAATGTACAATCACATACTCTTTCATTGACAAGTTCGTCGGCCATCTCTGTGTCGTCTTCCGCAACACACAAAGCTATCTCACATAAATTATCACTGCTAATGTTGTCTCCATCCAGCACTATAACGTCAAACTCCTCTGCGTTATTTAAAGGTAGCTCACATGATGTACTACTGGCAAGATCTTCTTCATCTCCAACAAATACTAATACTTTAGAGTCCACTACACCAGCCATATTGATCCCTTCAGTCGTTCGAAGTCTGCTAGGAAAGTAAGGAAATGTTACCAATATTTATCCAACTCAGAGACTCCAGCCTCTTGCGAATGAAGTCACCTTGTTGCGCACTAAATCTGCGCAGTACTGTTTTCCTGTCTAGCCATTAATACTTCTATATTGGTAAATATATAACTCCTTGATTTGACAATGGAAGCAGGGGTATTATCTTGCTGTTAATCCAAGAATTACAACATCGAGCTTGAATTCATAATTAGTTAAGTTAAAAGAATGTCTTTTTTTTAAGTAGAAGCTTCAATAGCTCTAATGCCCACAATCACTCAGCTTTGGGAGGTACAAGATAGTATTAAAAACTATAACTATCACATACTTCAATTCTAATAACGATAAGATTAAGAATGATATTCTTACAAAACTAAAAGAGTTAGAAGATACATTGAAAAGCGATAGAATAAGGCTATATACACTAAATCTAATGAATTGTTAACATCAATTCGTAATTTACATATTGATCAGTTCTTTAAAAATATTCAATACCTAATAAGGAACGTGGCAATATTAGTGGTAAGGTATATCACTTTGATTTGAATACACGCTATTTCCAACTTCCTTTTCTTAGGAACTCAAAATTATAGGTTTGCATTAGATTAAAAAGAAAAGGTTTTCTATTGTTGATATATATTCTGCGAGGGGTAGACGAAAGCATGGGAATCTATCATTAGATATACATGAAGGTAGTCGAGTATCAGATTCACCATCAGAAGATGAAATTGCACTTCATGAGTTTGATGTTGTAGAAGGCGATGTGCTTGTAGTTCGATCAGATAATTTTTCGCCCGCTGAGTATCCTATATCTATTAATATGATATTTATTTCGCAATTGATTTCACGATATTAAATAGTTAGAAGCCCGCGAGACGAAATTATAAACGAGGACCTGCTGAAACAAAATGTATACATGATTTATGGCAGGCAAATTTGGTTGAATTGAACTCTAAGAAATTGAAAGGCTTAGCTAAATTAAATACGTGCTATTCCTATTTTTAACCAATATTGACACTTTTAGCAAGCATGTATGGCCTGTACCAGTTAAAAATAAATAGGGAAGGAAGTTACATGCAAGTTTGAAACAATACTTAAAACAACTCGACAAACATAAAAGTTCTTGCAAACAGATCACGGATAGTGAGTTCTATAATAAAGAGTTTATTAACTTAATGAAGTAACCAAGTATTACTCATTACTCTTCATATAGTGATAAGAAGGCCAGTATCATTGAACGCTTCAATCGAACACTATGTAATTTGATGTGGAAGCAGCTCACAATGTGCAAGGTAATTACAGATGGTACAATATACTACAAGCACAGATGAAAACGTATAATAATAATATACATCAAAATGAAACAAATTGATGCCGTGAAGAAAGAAAACGTACAGAAATTAATATTAACAGTCTATAGCAAGAAGTATACATCATCATCCAAGGCTAAATATAGAGTAGAATACTATGTTGTAATAACTGAATTCAAAAATATGTTTGAAAAAGGCTTCATTCGTAATTCGAGCACATAAATATTTCAAATAGCTAGTTTTTAAGACTGATCCAATTACATATCACCTAAAGGATGAGCTCAATGCGATCATTAAGGGTCGTTTCTATGAGCAGGAACTGATGAAAACGTAATATACACATATGTATTTAATTGATAGTTATGCCTAGAACTAAAAGCAAGGCATATGTTAAGTGGTTGGGATTATCTTCAGAGCATAAATCTTGGGTCGATCTCAAAGCCATAATATACTCAATCATATTATAATCTAAATAGTTTAACATTTAGAGTGTTAAGAAACGATTTTCGCTACCTAATGATTAAGGTAACTTGAATGGTGGACTTCTTCCTAATAATACTCGTTGATTAATAATAGGTTCATCTGGTTGTGGGAAAACAACGCTATTAACTGATAATTTCATTCTAGCTCTGAACTGGCTTCACTGGGGAGGGAGGCACTTATATGTATTCTCCAAAAGCTTAGAACAACCCAAGTATCAACAACTGCAATACATTTATAATGATATACAAGAAAGATTCCACTATTAGTTGGCTATATTCAAACCTTCTGTTATAAAGTTAGATGATTGCAACCAAAGTTCTGTATTTATTTTTGATGACTACATATTAGAGTATCAGAACGAGGTTTGGAACTATTTTACACAGGATAGACAGAAAGGAATGGATTGCTTTCACTTAGCACAAACATATAGTAAAATCCCAAAACAACTTATTAGAGGTAATGCAAACTTCTTATACATATTTCGTCAAGATAACACGAACTTGAAACATATTTATAACGAATTTGTTGTTGGTGATATGCTTTTTAATAGATTTAAAGATATATGTTTATTAGTGTGGAAGGAGCCCTATGACTTCATAACAATCGATAGGACAAGGAAGTCGAACGATGGAAAGTACAGAAACAAAATTGATCATTTCTTTATAATCGAGTGATGTTTATGTTATTACGAAGCGAATGGAATTACGTTTAACGTTTAGCGATTAATTGGTGTACGTACGTTGAATATGTACGTATCTTACACCTCACATTTATTATAGTGTAGTATTTTCATAATGTCAAAACGAGAATCGAATAATATTTAATTACAAAATCTCTTGGAGAAACGCTTTAAAGAATGGAAAGACAGTCACCGTAGCTATTATGAAAAGCAAAAACGACAAGAGAAACCATTGATCGAGGTGATTGAGAGTTTAGGAAAATTAATTAAAGTAGTAACCGATGAGAATAGAAATCTAATTACAGAACTTATACCTGTAGGACTACAAAACAAATAATTATACACCAACACCATCAGAAAGACTTTATAAATACAGTTCTTTGCATCGCCTAAGGCACTGCCTGACAAGTAAAGTACCCGAAGTCAGGACTCGGGTTGCTCATCAAGTGATACCTTAAATTGAAGCTAGTGACGAGTATAGTACACCTGTGAAATCCTAGCTGCAGAGCTCCAATAATAAAAAGGTTATGGCGGGTCAAAGTTCAAATAGAAAGCGAATTTGGCTGCTTGTGATGTCCATGTTTTGCTGATTATCCCGATGGTAAAACGTCGTCAGTTGCTCCCAATTAATGTAATGTGTAGAATGATATACCTCTCTCTGGCTGATCTCCCGCTTTCTGTTATTCGTGTATGAATGTCCTTGTGCATGTTTGTTCATGTTATTGATGTCAATAAAATGTCTTTTCTTTTCGTTCCAGAAAATGGAAGCAGGTGCTATCGTTCATGCTCTGTATGAGAAATATGGATTTGTTAATAGGAGAATGAATAGGTATGAAGATTCATTGTAGAAACAAATAGTGGAGATACTTGAGGACAAGATTGAAATCATAGAAGTTAGAACTCTTGGATTTGCTGGTGACAGTGATGAAAGCGATAATGGAGATTACGGTGATGACGTCTTTGATGAGGAAATGCCAAGTACACCGCAAGGTTCTCAAACACGTCAAGAGTCTCCGACACCTGTAGCTTTTTCAGGTGAAGAATATCTGAATTCGCCAAAAAACAAAAACACATCTTGGGCGATGATTATAAAGAAGCAGCTTACATGTTTTGGACACATAATGAGAACCCGGAAAAGAAACGAAGGAAATGTTCATCTGTCAAGTCACAGTACATATTAATTCAATCGAAAAACATCCTCTTTGAATATGAGAAAAAAAGTCAAAAACTTAGTTATAAGAAACTTAATGCAGCAGTTCACGATAAATTCAAAGAAATGGTCGAGAGATGTGCAATTATACGCGACAGGACTCTTCGCTTTTGGGTTCATCAGATAAGTAGAGAGCTAGATCCGGATAATACTCTACAATTCAAGGCATCTAGTCACTGGCTGTCTAATTTTGAAAAGAGAAACAATATCGCCAGTCGTTCTATCACGCATAATGATATCAAAACGTGGAAATCAAAAGAGGCTGAATTACATCATTTGTCTACGACACTTATTACGTCCATGAAAGAACTTATGTTACTAGAAGACCTGAATTCTCGTCAAGTATTAAATGCTGATCAAAGTCGATTTGACAAGGAACTCCATGCATACAGGAGTCGTAGGACTAAAGGTACGGTGGTTGTAAAAGGTGCATTTGGATCAACCAGTGCTACTACTCATTCATATATGATCATGTCGGTTATTTCCATGGATGGTGAAATATTGCGTCCGATGTACGTTCTTGTATCCGAATCCAGTAGTCAATTTCCAGAAAATAAGCAAAAAGATCCCGATAACATAGTGTCCCATCCATGAAAGACTGCAAACATGAACAAAAGTGATTTTAAAGAGTTTTATTCTGTATTCTGGAATAGCCTGCCTGCCGATCGTGATAAAGTCTTGCTTTTGCTGGATTCATGGAGTGCAAATAAGGATGATAACGTATCAAATGAATTATGCCCTAATCATATAACACTATTCAAACGTTTAATTCCTGCTGGTTGCACTGGTTTCATCCAACCACTTGATGTTTACTTCTTCCGTCCGTATAAATCAGTTATCAGGTTCATTACTGACACAGCTATCGCTTCCTCGGAAATTAATCTCTGGCATCTGGATAACATTTTACGAATGCAGTCCTTCACTTTCTTCCAATTCAGCACCTTACGATTTCGCAACATGATTAGGTTTTCGTTTTACAAAAGCGGCTACTTGGATGAGAAGTCCGAGCCCTGGATTTCTCCATTGGATTATTGTTTTGATTCTAATATACGTGACGAGTGTTACAAGCCCTCATGTGAGAACATCTCTTTTGTCAAGTGTGCGCATTGTGAGCAATGTATCTGCTTATCACAGGCCTTCGTTGGCGACTTACAGATTGATTGTATCAATGTGTAGTACTTTGTACGTGCCTCTTTGCTTCAAATGAATCGCATTTCAATTCAAACCCATGTCCTTCTGACTTTTGTTCTGCCTTTCGTTGTGACTTGTTTCAATACTATTCGCTTTCTCTTTGAAATTTGACCCGCCATAACCTTTTTATTTCTGGAGCTCTGCAGCTAGGATTTCACAGGTGTACTATACTCGTCACTAGCTTCAATTTAAGGTATCACTTGATGAGCAACTCGAGTCCTCACTTCGGGTACTTGTGAGACTAAAGAAACAAATGATGATGATGATTATGATGAGAGAGGAATTCAATTAGGTCCATTAGCGAGTCGATATTTGAGTACTAATAGATCTGATAAATATGAAGCATTTGGTTTATATTCTATTGATATAGATGGCGTAGTGCAGTGGAAAATTGGAAGTTATAATGTTCTCTTTGATAATGATGATTTAATTATATATAGTGAGAGTAAGATCGCACATGATCCATCGACTCAAATCTATGAAAAAATTAAAGGAACAGAAGGCTTATGTAAGTTGTTAACTCGTAAACAACCAATCGGTTCCACTGATGAAGATTATGAAACTTATAAGAAGATTTTGAAAATGACGAATGCTTTATATCAAATTCAAGATCCATCATAGAATAGAATGAAATCGAGCTCCAGTGATAAGTACAAAATATGAATTAAACCTATTTAGATTCAACTAAAAACTAAAAGTGAGTGTTTGAAAGGTATGAAGCAAGAAAATGGGATTAGGCGATATACAAGCATGCCGCATCAGTTTATTTGGATGGATGATGTTAGAAAGTTAGTAGACAGATTATTAGTTATAGCAGGTGAAGAAGCAGCAGGGGAACAAGAACTTTAAATTATGATAAAGTGGCCATAATTGACATGAAATCGTCTCGTTTATCTAATTTCATTGTTTCGAATCCAAAGGGATTAGGGTACCTCATAAAGATCATTCATGTACCTCCACCAACATTTTGGCAAACTATTGAATGGAAGGGCTTAGTGAATGACACAATTAATAAATTGCTTTTCGAACTACATTTCCCAGGCTATGAATTTTTTGGTTCTGGTACACGTTTAGATGAAAGATTAACGAGAGGTGATCGAGGTATAAATAGATAAGATCAAGCATGTCGAGAGCATGATATTTCATGTAAGAACTTAAAAAATTTAACAGATAGACGTAGGACTGAAAGAGACTCAGGGTTTAAAGCTTTTGATAGAGTTGATAGCAAACATGCTGGTTTAGGTGAAATGCTAGCTTCATTAGGAGTAGCAATTCCAATGAATACAAAACAAGTATCAATGGGTTGGGGTTATAATACTTGCTTTGGGTCTTAATAATGGGTTAAACACAATGCAAAACTGTATTCGCCTTTAACTTCATATATAATATAGATTTTGGTTATGATGAAGGTGAAAGGTGTAGCATTTCATATTCCATCAAATGAATTAAAATCATTAAACATTAATGACATTTTTAATAAATCACAACTTGCAAAGAAGCAAAGATGCTTGAAGAAGGGTTCAAATATGGGTCTAACATTACGTGTAGCGCAGTTAGAGAAACTTCCCAATCAATCAAAAACTGGTGTTTTCATATTTACAATTCCTGCGATTCTTGCTACATTAGGAGCTGTTGGTAGTCTTGCAGGTGGTTCAGCAACTATAGCTAAGCCAGTAATAGATGCAAAGAAAAATAAACAACAGCTAGAAGAACATAAACGACGTAATGAAGTTATTGAATCATCAATTCTAGCTAAAGGCAAAAGTCTTAAAAGGAAACAGAGAAAGATGAAGCTAGTAAAAAAGGCGCTCTCCAATTGTAATATCGAACGTATAGCTAAAGAATAAAAAATAAAGCATTTTATAGGTGTATTCATGTCGGACAATCTTCCATCTATATCACCAGTGAAACAAGAATGTACTGTTGCTAACTTAGATAAACCAATTAATACTGGAACGCATTGGATATGTTATTGGTATGAAAATATTAAAGGATATGTATTTGATTTATTTGGAGGTGTGCCCCGTAAGTCTTTGATTGAATATTTGACAGCTAGTAATACAATAATTGAATATAATAGTGATATTCAACATTTAATGTAATATTCAACATTTTTATGATGTGATTTGTGGCCATTTCTGTATTAAACTATTAAAGATTTTATCTGATGGATATAATTTTCGTCAGGCTATTGAAAGATTGAAACTTGATTACTTAATGAATGATGCATGAGAGTATTAAATAGTCTATATGTTAAAATGGTTGTGTTG
>JAGDQP010014124.1:0-35221 GCA_022664845.1 Lepisma saccharinum | reverse complement strand
TTCAACATTTAATATAATATTCAACATTTTGATGATGAGATTTCTGTATTAAACTATTAAAGATTTTATCTGATCGATATAATTTTCGTCAGGCTATTGAAAGATTCAAACTTGATTACTTAATGAATGATGCATGAGAGTATTAAATAGTCTATATGTTAAAATGGTTGTGTTGAATCTATCAGCGACTTACACCAAAGCTTCGATTCAATCTTGATAATGAGATTGATAATAAAAATTATAATTTGAAAGTGGCACTAATTGGATTCTATAGCATGTATCTAATTTCATATACAACAAAAAATAATAATACCTACTTCTATAAAGGAGAGAAACATAATATTCCATCAGGGCAGTATAATGCATCAACATTAGAAACAACACTACCAAAAGAGGTGCTTCTTAATGTAAATCATGTTACGCATCGCATGGAAGTTACACCATTTGCACAAAACTTTATTGTTGGAACCATTGGTAAGTTGCTAAGTTTCAAAAATAATACTGATCTCAAATCAGAAGAGACTCATGTGGAGCAGGCAGTTTCTTCCCAAATTCTTAAGTATTGAAACATTTAATATACACCGTAAACTAGCAAGAGACATGATTATAGCAGATGGCGAATATAAACATAAGGAAACAAATATTATAGCTACATTTAAACCATTAACAGAGTTGTTGGATTGCTTATGAACCTAAATATCTTTTATTTTCCTTTTCAACAGAGTCATATACTGAGCTATGTGCAGTACTTGGTTTTCAGATAATGGTAGCGTATTCAATTTTCGATCTTACATATGTTTGAAATAGACGTATGAGAGTTTCTGTCTTCCTGAAAACCTTTCCCATTCTTATTATTAATTCCTGATTTCTATACGTTTCATTAACAACTTTGTCTACATGAACATCAAAAAGCAATTTGGAATCAAATATTATACCTAGATCCTTTATAGTTTTGGGGTATATTATTAATTTTATATTTGAAATGCATGGCTGTAATGACATTACATTACATTTGTTGACATTAATTTCAAGTGAGTTATTGTTACACCATTTAACTATTTCGTTTATGTCAAGTTGTAGATTTTCACAGTCGTTCAATGAGTTGATAGTAGAGTAAATTTTTAGGTCGTCAGCGAATAAAAGTTTGTTAGGTGTTTTGATACATGCAGGGAGATCATTAATGAACAATAAAAATAATAGGGGTCCTAGGTTCGACCCTTGAGGTACTCTCGAAGATACAGGATATTCTTGGGATATTCCATCTTTGTAAACAACATATTGTTTACGATTATTAAAATATGACTCAAATAACTTAACCAGACCTCAGGAAATATGAAATTGCTGAAGTTTTTCCGTAAGAATGCAGTGTTTTACTGTGTCAAATGCCTTAGCAAAGTTGGTGTATATCTACTTGCTGGCCCTGGTCTAAGGTTGAAACTATGTAGTCAGTAATGAGGCAAAGGTTCGTTATAGTTGTCCTGCCACTGAGGAAACCATGTTGAAATTCTGATATTGATGGTCTGACATGAATACCGATTTTTTTGTACAATATTGATTCAAATACTTTGGCAAATGTGCATAAAATGGCAATTGGCCTATAATTTTTTATTTCAGATTTGCTATTGCCTTTAGGTGTGGAACAAATTTTTGTTGTTTTCAATTTATCCGGAAACATATTACAAGCGATTATTAGATTAAAAATGATATAAAGTGGTGCCAATAGGGGTTCTTCGCAGCGCTTTACTATATATTGGGGAATATCATCAGGGCCTGTAACTCCATCTGATTTAACTTTTTATTTCATGTTGTATTTCTCGCATTTCAATATGTGAGACCTCAAGTTGATCTAATTTATCGCTCTGTTTAAGCGTTTCAGTTTGCTTGTAATTAAAATATGTATGTTTTTTCTTATAGACACTTTGAAAATACTAAGCAAAGGAATTCAAAATCTCATTGTCCATCTCTAACATCCGGCCATTATATGTTAGTGTATTACCATTTATATGACGAGTCTTCTGTTTCATGAAGTCGCAAAATTGAACTGGATTGGTTTCAATTGCAGATTCACAAAAGTTGATATAATTATTGTGCGCAGCTTTTATTTCATGCTTTACCTCCGCTTTTAATTTACAAAATTCTTGATAACGATAATGAGAATTACCTCCATTAACTTTGTACTTTTATGGTGATACGCCTTTCTTTTAATTTTTTTTATTATATCTGCGTTAAACCGATAATTCCCATTTTAGTGTTTTTTAGGGATACATTTATCAAATATTTTAAATATGATATCATAGAAGTGGTCAAATGCCACGTTTACATCAGAATGTTTATTGAGAACATGTCAGTTTGTCTGCTTAAGCTCACAATAAAGTTGCATAAAGTTTGCCTTCCTATAGTTAAATCCTGATACCTTGCTGTGTATTTTCGCCATTTGTCTACTTTTTGTTTTTATATTTATGTATAGAGCTGGATGATATACATCTTCCTTAAATAAAGGAGAGATTTCTTTGTTTACGGTAACAGAGTCTAAATTGGTGAGTACTAAATCTAATGTTTTTCCGTAACTATTAACTATATCATTAATTGAGTATAATTAATAGAGTGACATGAATTTGTGTAGGTTTTTTGATACTTATTAGGTGCAACTGCGAAATTGAATTCGCTACCATTTACATCTGATAAATTAAAGTCCCCAATTACGAGAATGGAGCAACCCGGTAAACACTTTGTCTCAATAAACTGAAATAACTTATCATATACCTCGGTAGCAGAGTTAGAGAGAAAGTATAATACAAAGATAAAAATCTTGTTTTTTTGACATGAAATTTTTCTATCAAGTTAACTTTAAATTTGTTCTTTTTTACTCATAGTAATTTTCCTGCCCCCCCTCTGTTTGCCACATAACTCTGCCCTCCTGTCGCATCTTAATACACAATATCTATCGTCAAAAAGTTCACTGTCAATTATTCCGGAATGAGGCCAACTTTCACAAATTCCTATATCATAGTTGCACGAAAGAACATTGCAAAGAAAAGTATTTCTTTTTGTTAAAAGACCCCGCGAGTTCTGCAAATAGACCCTTAAGAATTTTTTTATCATTTCTCTCATCAGTTTCTTTGCTGTCCGCGTTTAAGTGGTTGTTTGTCAAGTCACTAAACTGAACCTTACCTTGTGTTTCCGGTCATTCTCTCTCATCCCCTCGGGCTATAGTAGCTTTTTCCTTGAGCTTCTTCTAGGATTTTGGTCCTGAGACGGGGAACTTCCGTTGCTACTTTCACTCGAGTCCTTTGCATCCAGTGTTTCCAACTCCTCATTTTCAGGTCTTCTAGCGTATCCATTTTGTTATCGATCTATAACTTATCGATCCTGAGACTAGCCCTCTTTTCTTGTGATCTTACATTCCTCATATACACACACAATTCCTTCCTGGTCTCACGAACAGGCGCAGAGATGTCCTCTGTCACTATCACGGGAGTTCCTTTCGCTTTGCATAATTTTTTAGCACTTTCGCTTTGCGTTGTAAAAGAAGAATTTAACTATAATAGCCCTATTTCTGCCATGTCCTAGCCTATGCGCTCTTTATATATCCTGTGGTCCAAGTTCGATGTGTAATTGGCTTTTGACAAAAGTTCTCACTATATTTTCAGTCTTTCCAAGTGTCATTCTTTTTTTCGTCTAGGTTCCTAAAGATCAAGTTTGCCCAGTCGCGATTGATTTTCTAACTTGTCAGTTAAATCTTCTTGCAGGACTATTAATTGTCGGAGTTGTCTGTTCTGTTCTCTTACCTCATTTACTTCTTTTGTAACACAGTTCAGTTGCTTGCACAAATTTTCATTTGTTTCACACAAGTCTGATATCTTATTCTCCAGAATCACTAATTTATTCATCACATCATTTGAGGTCAGAGGCCCAGGATTTGATTACACACAGCCGATTATCAGTAGCACAGAAATGACTCCACCCAGAAAAAACATAATACCACTGAAATCAGATGAATATTCTACAGCGTTAAGTTTGCAACACTGTTTGGAAGGTCTTCCACGAAATAGCCCGATCTGTTGTCTCCAGCTGTCAGTCGAGGTACCTATGATTTCACGGTCCAATGACTCAGAGCATTCAGCAAACACGTCCACACGCCACGAAATTTTATTTCGGTCTTTTCGGATATAGACGTTCGTGATGCGTTTGTGCACCCCCATTACTTTGATCTATATATAAAGTTTTAAGTTATTGGCGGGCATGCTGGAGAAACTGCAGGATCAAATATTCAGCTGATAGATAATTTTCTTCCATATTTATTTTCTCAGGTAGAGAGAAGAAAGCATGGTACTGTTATTGATAGAATTGATTATCCTGGAATCACATCAGCTGTTATCGCTACTTATCGATTCTCAAAGCCAGATCTTGAATATTATATTTCAGGTGGGTTAGTTAGTGATGAAAAGCTCCCACGAAAAGAAAACAGTTCTATTCCCTCTTCGCTTACAGTTAGGTTTCTTTAGTCACTATAAAGAGATTATGTGGAAGGGAGTGGTTCGTGAATAACATTTAAGATGAGTGGAAATAATAATGTTTTATTTTATCGGTGGAAAACAAAGAAAGCGGATGGAACTTTATATGATAGTACACAACCTCATGCAGGGTACACTTGTGAGCACCTCAATGGAACTGAGAATGCTAGTTGTTGGATATGAAAAGAGTTATGCGATGAAACTAAATCTGATATACTTCAGAAGCCCAAAATATCAATTCAGTTTCATACATATCAAAGTATTCAACTGATATATTACTGTATCTGTTCCTTATTTTGAATTTGATGTAACAACACAGATCAATTCATTGCAGTTTGATATGTCCGATTTCGCAATCGTTCTCTTTCAAACTAGTCGTGATGATGATACAAAACAAAATGATGCAAGCAAGTCTGATCAATGCAAAGTTAAAAAAAAAATATTTAAAGAATGGTCGTAATGAAATATTCCCTCATGAGAACTTAAATCTAGATATCACAAATTCTGATTATCTTAAAATGTGTGATAATTTTACAGCATTTAAGCGTGTGGCTCAACTAAGTACTGATATATTCTATTCACCAAAAGAGTTTATCGAGAATCGCATCATGTTTAGTATTAACACAAGTAAACGAAAGCAAGTAGTAGTAAATGAAAGAACGGATATTAAAATATAGTGGATTTTGAAGAAGTAATGCCTGCAAATACCTTTCGCATAGTCATGTTAATAGCTCAAACCTCGTATATTTATGACGTTAAGAATGAAAGGGCAATGGAGCAATTTTAACGGAAAAAATCCCAGAAGCAAGCAGCTCAAAGCACATTAGCTGCATGAGCATGCAACCTCCATAACTACAATGCCTATTCTAATAGCTTCCCCTAACACACAATACGCCTCTAGCTTATTTATTACAACCTTCCTCTTATAGAGTTATATACCCATCGTTTCCAGTGCAGTGCAGCATAGCAATGATCTGTAGTTGGTTATGTGTGCTTACGATGTTAAATGTATACTATAATGCTAAAATGGAAACGGATCAGACCTGTAATGTAAGCTACCATTCCAATATTCACGTCAGAACTTCTTACGATATTGAAGGCTATACATTCTCTAGCGATTCGCACTACAGTGCAGTAGATGCTTATGAAGATAAGTGTTCACTATAATGTTAAGATGATAACAACTCAGGGTTACAATGTGAGTACCATTCCGGTATTTGCCTGGTGCAAGATTAAGATTTGAAGGCTAGCATTCCCTAATGGTTCACAGCACAGTGCAATGCAGTAGATGCTTATGAAGCTAAATGTACACTATAATGCTAAAGTAGGATAGAAATGGCTCTGGGTTACAATAAATCGAAGCTTTGGAGTTGCACCGGAAATGAACAGTAAATGGCAATTTGTTATGAGAAAATAGATTTACGTTATGTGAAAATAGCTATGTTCAGTAAATGGTAAAATACATTATAACTTGAAGGCCGAAACTTTGACGGTTTTGACGTCACTGATATTCTCGTAAATGCTAAAATACCATCGATTCTGGTTGCCAGAACCCGCCTTTTATACCTACTCTCTAATTCACACATCCGGACTGGTGGTGATACTTCACGATCGACTTTAGTGCCTCGATTGCCTGTGTAGTCTACGAGAACAACATCCTTCACCTTTTTAAGCTGAGGATGGGATACAATGGACGACACTTTATTTCAAAAACTTGTTGAACATGGAAACATAGATCCAGCGTAGCTTCGCTTTCTTTATTATGCAGGTCATACATCGATAGAAGCTGTAGTGTTCTAAGGGTCTCCTCGTCATCATCATCCTCGCCATTCCTCCCTCCGCCCCTCGAGGAAGGAATGTCAACTAGTTGTTTGGAACTGTTAGGCGAACGTGATCCAAATCCCTTCGGTCCTCTCTAGCTTCTTATCGGCTACTAGTATTCGGTGAACCGTTGACTTCTGACGAAACAGTTTTCTTCTGTTTCGGTGGAACGCTGGGTATTACTCCGGTCGCTGAAAGGACGATTCTTACATCCTCTGGGTGATCATAAAAACGTCCGTGACGTCTACAATATGACGATCTCCTTAATCCTCTGAAGTTGTCCTAGTCCCTTTCCTTCCTCGGGACTTCGGTCATCGTTGCTTCCACTCTGATGTTGACGTCACTAATATTCACTGTCTTCTCCTCCATATGGTAGTCTCCGCTCGAGAGTTTTATGAATGCTTTCTTAGATTCTAAAGTATCATGTATTACTTCAATCTACGAATGGATTCTAACATTTCTGGGAAAGTTAGATTTCTGTCACCAACTGCCTCTGAAACACTACTGGTAAGAGTGGAATCAATGAGTTACAAATGTGGATTTCACTGCTCACGGGGTCCAAATCCTAAATTTGGCAATATCGAGACGTCACGAACTGCTCCACCCTTCCGTCAGTTTTAGGGTTGAAGGAAATAGTTCTGAGCCGGGTCAATTTTGCATAAGTAAATTCATCCGAATGATAGTGGTTCAGGAACAAACGTCGGAAAGTTTGGTAATTGTCGTACCGATGAACATTTGATTGAAACTAGGAAAGTATTGGGTTTTTGAAGACGAATGGTAAAATCTCCAAGAGCCTACTAGGTGGAATCCCCACCAGGTCTGCTTCTCTTTCAAACTGATTGATGAACGCACGTGCTGCAACCTCTCCATGGCCGGATGGATAACATGTAAAAGATTTAAATTCTGAGAGACATACCCAGGGCATGTTTTAGTTCTGGCGTTCCATCCCTGTTCTTCATCTTTGTAACTGCCGTGGCGGGCCCTCACTTCTCTTATACGTTTGCTCAATCTTTTGCTCTTTGCACCCTTTGCTTCATCCTGACTGGATCGGGATTTCATTTTCGGATGAAGGTAACTGCCATTTTTTTCTACTCCTTGTGCCGTGGACAGCTTTTACACTTGAATAGAGGAATGTTCCTATCCTTTACGCTCTAAACTGGCCGTTCCAAACATACATCATCAAAGCCTATAAGGGTTCCTTCATACTGTGTCTCGGTAACGGATCCGCGTGATTGGAGAAAATCATTATTTCTACTTAACAATGCTGCCTTGAGGATAGCTATCTGAGATTCGTGGGATAGCTGTCTCAGACGTTAACACGACGCTTAACATCTTCCATCTCATTGGGACTAACAGACAAGAGAGTATTGGCGTCTTCGCGTGTTTCTCTCGCAGCTCCTTCCCCTTCGGTACACTTTTCAGCAGCTGCTCGGGCTTCTTTGGCTATCACCTACATCGCTGAGAACTTCTAGGTAACGAAAGTCTCTACATTTTCTACTTTAGTCTGAATATTGTGTTGGTCGACAGATATCTGGTTGATGTCCTCCCGTACCTTCCTTATATTACCCTCAACAGTCTCTTTCCATTCCTTGACTTGATCGGAAAGTTTTGCTATCTCTTCTTTCAATATTTCCGTGTACTCCTCACACGTTTTACTGATATCGTTCACCTGCGACTTTATTCCTAACTGGTTGGAATCCATTTTTATATCCAACTTTTGCATTTCACTACGAGTGTCTTTCATGTGTGTCTTCAATTCATTTCGAGTTTCCTCCAAACGGGACATCATCTCGTTTTGAGCCTCTTCTAACTGGCGCTGGACTTCTTCATTCAGCTGCTGGGCTTTTTCATTTGACTGCTTTATTTCTCTTCAAACCTCTGTCATTTCATTCTTTATTCCCTTTATATGTGATACCAGTTCCTATTGGGATTTGCCAGTTTGCTTCAAGACATTCATCAATAACTGTTCTATGCCGAAGAGCTCGTTGTCTTCCTTGCTTCCTTTTCTTCTTTATCACATTCCCACGCCTGATCCTGTTTCATCTAAGACTGACGTACCTCCTACTTTCTTTTAATTTATTCCTTAATGTATACTTGTTCTAAGAAAGGAATTGGCGCAACGGTTTCTTCAATCTCCTATGTTTCTAGGATCTTTTCTTCTATCTCCGCCTTTATTTTAACGTCCTTTTACAACCGCTCCTCTTGCTAATGTGTTCAGGAACATGTTTCCGATTTTCTGCTCACCACTTGAACTATTCATCTTCGTATAAATTGATCACTCACTATCTAATAAAATGATCCACAGAATTAATACTACGCTCCTTGCTCAACAGATGTCCGCACTAAGTCTCATAATCTTATGCAACAGTCCGTTTGGGTGTTGGCCTCAGCAACACAGCGATCAAGCCCGACTCTGGGAGACAACACGTCAGGTGAATAAACGGCCTTAAGTTCCGTTCCTAACGAGGAGAAACGGTCACCCAGAGAGGTTATCCTTCTAGGTACAGACGATGTTAAATGGGTTATTGATTCCGGGCCTCCGAAGCGAAACGGTCGCCCGCGGCCCACAGGCTGCGAAGGATTTAGGAGAGATGCAGATTCCATACCTCAAAGTGAGAGACGGTCGTCCACAGTTGGCTTCTGGTAAGGAAATAATGCCCATACTAAGACGTATTTAACACTTCAAGTTCCACTCCTAGCTGGAGAAGCGGTTGTTTGGGGAATCCTACGAAGGTGAAGAGGAATTATCCAATAAAAGATCATGTGGTTCTATACTTGTAGACTTTAATCCAAGAAAAACATTCAACCACTGCATAAAATCATTTTAACAACAGGGTACAATCTCGTTCGGGTTATAGTGAAGCGTATATTAAATTATAATGACTGCTGGTTTACATTATCAAATAACTATGAAAAGAAACATTACTTAATATCAGGATAATTGCAATACAATTCTTGTTATATTGTCAGTTAAATGACATCAAAATTCTTATAAGATATATACGAAAAATAACAAAAAGTCTCTAACTGGAGCGCCATCTCTTAAGCTACTTATTCGATACATGTTATACATAGCAAATTAAAGCTTTATGAACCGGGTGCCGTTCAGCTCAGTTACACTGTCTTTCAGTAACGTAGACAACCAACTGTTTTACATCATGTATGAAAGAGCTGTATGTTGGTAACCTTACATTGCTGTAAGCGTGAATGCATACCCCACGCCACGCTACATTCATGGTAAATATTGTGACAACACTGACTATTGCCGTGTTTGGAGATGTGTTTGTAGTGTTTGTAGGATATAGAGAGATATTAAAACGAAGCTTGATGCATGTACGTCAAACAAAATAGAATCATTTGCGACTAGGTTGGAAACACTGACTTTTGGAATGTTTGTGGGTCTGAACCCAAGAGAAGTGTTTGTATGGTATCGAGGAGTAATTTATCACAGTCATATCACATCACAGTCATATCACAGTCATTTAATGTATGTACGTTAAAAGTTATACAACCCTTTGCGAAAATGGGATGCTATAATAAGATGGTAACAGTGGTAACTGGGGTACTGGTGGTTCCGGATACCCCAAAGTCGTTTCTCAAGAATATCGAGGAATAATCTTACTAAGTTGGTGCAGATACATTAAATGGTATAATAGGGTCTTGAAAGCATTTAATGTTACAATGAGATGACAATATTAACAATTGGGATGTATGGGAATGAGGACTCTAACAATCGTGTCTGTAATGTACGTAGGCATATTTGTATCAAGTTTGTTGGTATACGATGAAGGTTTAAGAACCTTTACAATACAAACGAACAATCATTCTCTTTTATATGTAGCATAATAAAGCTAGATGTAATGAGTTCCTCTTATCCTCACCAATGAGCAGAATTTTACTAAACCAGAGTATCACATACCGTTAGCTAACGTAACTTTGTTTTCCCAATAACCTGAAAATTGTAAACACTTAGTAAGCATAGGAAGTTAATTTCTTTAGTTGTAGAATTTAGGAACATATGCAAAAGCAAATCACGTTACTTGACGTTAACCAGCGACGTGAACCAGGGCACCGGTCACGCCCACTTCGCGAAAATTAACGAAGCCTGCCGAGTGGGTAGTTGTCTGCATGCCGAAGGATGACCACGCAACAAATTAATGCGGCAAATGTTTACGGAAAACAACAAAATTTTTAAAGTTTATATTTATTTGAAATGAAAAACACTTACCTTATTTATACCGAAGAATCCATGTGTTGAGGTTATAATGTAGGCTGCATTGAATTCCCAGATGAGATACAGATAAGTGGGAGGAAGCGAGTTAAAAAAGTAGTGAAGTTTGATCATGCGAAATACTCCAAATACTCGTATACACATCACATTTCAACTGAAGTTTTTTTTTTCTCTCTCTCTCTCTTCTTTTTTTTAACGAGTTTCCAGATGAATGTAATTATACATAACATCACATTTTAAATAAAAATTTAAAACGCAAGTTCCAAAGGAAACACTCCATAAAATATAAATACATCACCTTTCGGCTTCAGTTTTAAAACGCAAGTTTCAAGCAAAACACACACACACACACACGCACCAAAAGACCATAACAATGCAATATAGTCTATCCCCGGTTCACTTGGTTCACTTATGGTGTAACAGTAAGGATACTGCAATATCCTGTACTTCACTTAAACTTGGTTTTGTAATCCCTTGCTTATGCGTAACTTTCTTCTTCTTGGTCGAAAAGAGTTTTCTCTGTTTCTCTTCGCTGTCGTGGATTTCGAAAGTAATTTGGAAGCTTTATGGGAAAGCACTGCTTCCAACGTCGCTTCAAAAGATGCAATTGCTTTATTCAAAAGTTGCACCTCTTCTGATGTATTGATCTTATGAAGGACATTTCTGAAGCGTTCTTCAACCATTTGTTTTTGGCTTATTAAGGAAGTGTCAGAATTTTGCTTTTTAGATACTTGCTCCAATATTTCTGTAATTCCACAGTCCATATCCACACGCAAACTTTCGCTACCGGAGCCTTCTAGTTCAAGATTTGTTTGTTCACTAAGTAGGCAGATGCAATGAATATGTTTTCACATAATCCATTTAATGCTTGAATCCACGCATGAACAAGTATATTTGTGTACACATGAGTTACACTCTGTACAAACTAGTTTACAATTGCACAGAAGATCATTTTCTCGAACTAAATAAAGTTCTTTAACATCAGATGATGATGGTATTCTCCAGCCATTTTCTTCCTTTACTACCAAGTCTTGATTAAGTTCAAGGCTAGACTTATGTCTCTTTCTAATGTCCTTTAGCTTGATTGTCAATTTTCCTTTATGGAGAACAATTAGTCTATCGAAAGGTTTGTCTTTTAGGAAAGACATCAACGCATGAATTGCCTTGTCAAGACGTTTTACGCGTTTCCCGAGAAGATAAATGTATTTTATTGTGTTGTGCATTCTTTCAATATGCATATTTGTATTGAGACCACTGTTAAGGCAGTAACAATAAGCCCAAAATCTTGCATTCGTGGAGTAATTTTGTCGAAAGTATGAACAAAATTCAGTTGTTTCAGGATCACTACTGAACAGTTTTACTACGCCAGAGAGCATCATTTCGAAAGCAGCAGAATCCGTTTCTTGCATTAAGGTTCGAATCATTTTATACACTTCTGCTTGCTTCTCCTTATCTTTAACATTAGACATGATATTCTTCCTCCATGCTCTATCCACATGCCATGTGCAATAGAGTCTCATTGTTGCAGCTTCCATGATAGAAATCCAGGCATTATAGAAAGACTCTGCTAAATCGGACATAAAAACTTTCGGGGAAATTAAACCACTCTCGTTCTTAATGCACTGGAAAAACAGAGAAAGTACTTTCTGATCACTTCTGTTAGATATGGTGAAAGCACAAGGAAATCCCTGTCTCATATCGTCTAACACTAGAAGTGTAATTAATTCAAAGTCATAGCTATTTAAACCATGAGTACCGTCAATACACACGCAATCATTACAATATTTTTTCAATATTTCAATCTGGGCATTGTTCATGATAATTAACACAAAATCATCTTTTTTAAGAACTGAATGGTCTTCACTGACAACCCCTTGAGGCTTATAAAATAATACACAAGGACTGTCACTGGCTTTCACCTCATTCATCCAAGCCTCGGCACTTGTTCCGTCCTCTTGGTGCCTAACAGATTTTGAGCATAGGTTATATCCACGCTCTATGTTGTATAGATCCTGCTTTGTGAGCAGGTTAATTCTTTCGAGTTTTGACTCTGTTATTGAGTCTCTCACTTTGTCCGGAATTGTTTGAAAAGGAATTTCTTTAGCAATGTCCACTGCTAATGTACTCCTTTCCGATGGTGTTACACCAAGACTACTCACTCGGCAAGCTTCGGTAATTTTCGCGAAGTGAGCGTGACAGGTACCCTATTTCACGTCGCTGGTTAACGTCAAGTAATCACGTTTAGGTAATGCTGGCGCAGCTAAGCCCCAGTTCACACATGAGGTGCGGGAGCCTTGCGGCGACCGTGCGGCAGCCGCACTAACAGTTCATACATGCTGCGGTTTGTCTGCGAACACTCTCCGGCGTCAAGGACGAATCTCAGTTAAAGAACTATCGCAATGGATGCGCACGTTTGTGCAATAGTAGAAATAATTTTCTTAGGTATGAAATTTCAAGTTTCTCTCTTTATTCAAATTGAGAACATGCTGGCTTTAAAATAAGATCAGTGGTCCTATTTCCAAACCAATATGTTTTTATTTAAAATGAAATAATGTTGATATTTCATTTGCATGAAAATTATTTCTCAGTGCAAAAATAAAAACTGCTTTATTAATTTTAAGAAATGGTATTTTACAGTGCATTTACGAGCAAGAATATTCGTAGACAATTCCATCCATATTATTATTATTTTCATTGGAATTTTCCTACCACATAGTGAGAATATTGTACCTGCAAATGTGGAAATTTTCAAGTTCTGAAGGTATTCTCATGTAGGTGGGAGTGACAGTTTATATGGGGAGGGGGTTTGCTGAAGGGTTGGCTGGTTTAAACCATTTGTTTTAAAATATCAATTGGTTTAAACCAATAAATAAATAAATAAAAGCAAAAATGCCATAAATAGTGTGAACGTCATGGTGACGATTTCACATTTTAAACCATCTTCGATAATTTAATATTATTTTTGCCTTGTAATCAAGGGATCCCGGGTTCGAGTCTAGGTGGTGGGCAATTTCTCTCAGGTGTAAATCGAGTACTGGCTCGGATTCCACTTTGAGGTTTAGCTGTAGGTCCTGTCCTTCATAACCTCGCTGCTGTATAAGAACATTAAGGAGAAACAAACTTATTTATATCAATCCATATGTGATATAAATAAATAAAGCAAAGTATTTAAACAAAAAATCTGTTTTTGGTGGGGGGCAGTTTTTGCCAACCTTGGTTTGCTACCATTATTTTGTTTAAGTTCATATTTTTTCCTAGATTATTATTTAAAGGCTGACAATTTTTATGTTCCTTAGGACTCGAACTCTACCACTTCGAAGAACCTGTAGGTACTGGCCGATTAATCTTCTTTTTTTTTTTAGATTAATATCAAGGAAGCTGAAATTGAAAATATACAGAACTGTCATTCTGCAGGTAATACTTTAGGGTTGCGAAAGTTGGAGTACGACCTTAGCAGATGAACATAAATTACGGGTGTTTGAAATAATTAAGGTATCGAGAAAAATATACGGGCCAAAACGGGATGAGATGACTGAAGTAGACTGCATAATAAAGAACTCCACGGAGTGTACGACTCACCTGATGTAAGAATAATTAAATCGCGACGACTAAAATGGGCACGCCATGTAGTTTGGATGAAAAAAAAACAAAGACTATATTCCATCTTGATTGGAAAGTCGGAGGAAAATAGACCGTTGGGAAGATGGAGACGACGTTGGGAGGACAATATTAGAAGGGATCTTGGAGAAATAAGTGTCTGTAGTGAAAACTGGCTTGATCTTGCCCCGGATAGAGCCCGATGGCTATCGCTTGCTACTGTGGCAATGAACTTGCGAGTTCCGTAAGCCATAGAGCAAGTAAGTAAGTAAGGATAACATCATTTTTTAATACAAAATAAGTTTTCCATTTATACCTCCAATTACCTTTAAAATAATAAACTTAATATTCAGAATTTTAAAATAGAGTGTGATGTGTGTGTGTGATATGTGAATGATGAACACTGTAAGAAAACAGATGTGTATAAGTGGGAAGGAAACAAATATAAATAGAGACATAAACACATATAAAGTAACATAAATAAAGCAACAATTAAAAACAAATAAAACTATTATCAATAAGTGTATAAATAACTATGTATTTGTTTTTCAGCTCAAGTTTGTAATAAATTTGATTGAATAGAAAAAAGAAAGACCCCCTTCCGCAACCGCGGAAACAGGGTCCAGATTTGTATTCGGGAACTGGGCCAAAAAAAAAAAATCCCCAACTTCCTCCCCTTTTCTTCGCTTTTTTTTAGAGGAACTTTCGTGGAAACAGGTCCTTCTAGACTCCGTGTATCAACGCCGAGTCTGGGGTCGAGGCAGGTACTCTACCCCAATTTCATGGAGAACACGTTTAGTTCGTTGTGCCCATCAGGCGTGCGAAGTGAAATTGCGCAAAGGATGCGGAGAGGTAGGGGTGGAAAGGTGGGTCCCAAATGTAAAATAATAATAATAATAATAATAAACAAATGTATACCTCCAATTATTAATTTTAATATTCGGTCAGACTTTATTTTATTATTATTATTATTTAGCTTATAATTCTCTACTTAAAATAGAGAAAAATATAAAGAATCTCCATTTTTATAATTGAACAGTTGAGAAAAAAAGAATAGATTAAGAAAAAAAAAGATTCCAAAAGAGACAAACCGCACGGCTGCTGCATCGCATGTGTGAACCATCCAATGCTGTGCAATGGCCCATAAGGCACTTGCGGCTCCCGCACGGTCGCCGCACAGCTATGGGCAATGCGGCAGGTCTGCGGCACCATCCCGCACCCGCAGTATGTGTGAACCACTCCATTTGTTTCAATGACCCATAAGCTCGAGTGCGGTGACCGCGCGGTCGCCGCACGGCTGCCGCATCGCAAGTGTGAACCGGGGCTAAAATTGACTTGGCGTTCTTCATCCCTTCTCGGAACGAGTTCAAGCAGAATGACGTAATTTTTCGGGTTTCATGACGTATTTCTTTTTAGATGTAAGTCAGTTAATGCTTGAAATATATATAGAAGTTAAATATATATTTATTAATCATTCTTGTGGCAATTAGACTGTTTAAATGGAAGTCGTTACTGTTGACTAGTTACACAATACAAAGATCAAACGAATATTATTCATATTTGAGCAGCAACATTCCATGAATAACGTCAAACACTATTACACACGTAATGAATAACGTCAATCAATTTACTTTTAGCAGAAACTTAAGCCATATTTGAGCCTAGACGGTTATGTTTTTCGCAAAGAACGGAAGCATTTCAGAAGAAATTGTTTGGCTTAACAAAGTTAACCTATATAAACATCCCATTGTCCTTCAAAAGAAATTTAATAAAGTGACGATGGAAGAAAACCAAGGTAGTAACACTGAACACACCACCGAGAAGTAATGAGGAATCGTAGTACAAAAGCACAGAACATGTAAACATGAAGTTGTTTCCTTTTCGTTAAAACATATTTCTCATTCTTTGGAAGACATTAGCGAGGTACAAGGCGTCAATGTCGAATTCAGCGTAATGGTTAGATCTCGTTGCAGACTCTTAAATGTAAAACCCATGTAGCCCCACGTGAATGAACGTGGGAAACGTCAAGATTACTCCAGTCAATTCTTTTTCTATAGCACACATACTCTCTCTCTCTCTCTTATACACATTTATTTTCTCGTGTTTCTCTCCTCGTACATTCTTTCCCCCTTTCTCAAACACTCACACTCAGGCAGATATACGATATACGTTTACATATGGAATTTTGAGACATGCATTTACGAATATATATATATATATATATGAAATAAGATAATTTTTACCTCGCTTTTGTGTATTTTATTTAACTGCTCATATAAAGGAATATTGAAATTACATCAAGATTACATTCAGTGCCGTAGCAAGAGGGAGGCAACCCGTTCACGTGCCCCCCTTACGACTCGGACTATTTTTTATTTGCTATGCATATAACATCTTTTCGAGCGATTATTAGTTTTTCGAAACAATCATACATTAACATGTACAGAATTTTTACATACGATATTTCTGTTTCTTAATAAAGTATACATAACTTTCACTCTCTACCCTTTTTATTTATCAACTTAAAAAATAATTTTAAAAAAATATTTCCAGTGAGATGTAGGCAGTGCGAATTTTCCCTATTTTCTTGTCTTTTGTCCCGATATTCAATTCTAGTAGTAGGCTCCTTCTTCACAGCTATATTGTGTGCCGAGATGTCGGACTAACGGGGCTTTGCTCACTAATAATTTGCAAGCAAGGCAATCTCAAGGCCCATCTTTGTACGTTGTTGATTTTAGCATAGGATTAATTGTACTAAACAATTATGTATTAGTGTGACCCTTATTTTCCAACTTTCTAAAAGTGGAACTCCCACCCCACCCTCCTATCTTGTTCCAATTAAAAAGAAAGCAATGTGTTCATTTTTTCCCCTCACTCAGTCACTCGAGTAATTGCAAGGCAACCCTTATCGACCCTGAAATTTTGAAATGTTACTAAATTACACCTCTATTGCTCAGCTCCTAATCTACCTACAGGGATGATCTAGGTATAAATAGGCGAAGTGAATAGAAAGATCGAATACTCGAAAGTGATTACTTACGATTAAAGTATTCTGTCGCCTGACGTAAATAATATCTTGCTTTTACTTCTTCTTCTTCTTGCGTCAATTGAGAGTTTACTTGCAAGTTATTTTTATTTACTCTTATTTAAGTAAATGATTCTAAGTTCCGAGCATTTACTTACCACAGAAGCACTTACTTTCAAAACACAAAAAAAATAGTCCTGATGGAAAGTATACTCACTTTTTCTTCACTTAATCCTGAGTATTTACTTAAAAATAGGCAAGTATAAGCATTTTCTCGTTTTTATTCACTTCACCCAATGTGTTCCTGAGGGATGGAACTTCCCACGAGGTCGATTTCACCGACGACGGGGTCTCATGGAGGAGGGAGCGGAGGATAAAGTTGGGAATTTTTCCTCTTTTTAAATTTCCTTCTCGGATTTTGTGACGTCATGGTCCTTATGTTGACACACAAGCATGCTTTTGGCCTCAAATGATGAGAAGGGAACTAGCTAATTTCTGATATACATTTCGTATACCTGGTCCAGACAGAACGTGGAGGAAGAGGGAGAAGTTTTTTAATGTAGTTTCATATGCAAATTTCATGACCCACGGGGAAAAGAATGGTCAAAATGCCATGGAACGGTGTCAAACGTAATGACGAAGTTTCAGTTGCGTAGCGGCAGTAGAAGGGGGAAGCAGTGAGCCTTAGAGGAGGGAGGGAAGGAAAAGCGCTTTCGCCCCTCTAGAGTAAAGGGGCTGTTCGCAATTTATTGTTTCCATTTTTTTCTCACGTTCTAATGTGCCGATTTTTTCAGATTGTTGCGTATAATGTATATGCCCGAATATTTTCATCTCCACACAGAAGTCACAGATGTTGCCAGCCGCCCACGAATTAAAAAACAAAAACAAAAAAATCTATTTATCCAAAATTTCCAGTTTTCTTCTTATTCTACGAATTGGGTATAATCGGTACAAATATCACCTCGTTGATTTCTGTTTTCCATAAGCTTTGCAACGAGGTACCAACCATAACTCTGTGATAGTTAGGGAGGGGGTCACTAAGGTCTACGGCTAGGAAGACCCGATTTCGCGGGACACCTTTATAATTTGAGAGAACACCGCCAACAGTTCATTACTACACAACGAATACATGCATAAGGATTAATATTAACATTATAGTGATTACGTAAACAAAACGTTCATGCTAGTTAGCCGTAACGCAACTTTAAAGAAAGGATTGCCCCGTAAAATACGGGACATCTGGTCACCCACTCTACGATTTTCTTAAAATCCTTGACCGTCGGATAAAGGTTAATCGTTACATATACCAGCTCCCCGCAAACTATTGTCCGCTAGCCACAAGTGGTCTTAAGGCGTATCCTTGGGTAGGACTAACGTAGCGCGATGTACCTACCAACCAATAAAACTGTTCCGCACTTGAAAATAGTCTGCGGAACACTGGCGTGTACTTTGTCCCAACTTTAAGGCGTTTGAAGGTCACCTAGCAGTTGTCCGATTTAGCTTAAATTTTGTTGATTGGAAACGGATAAGGGGTGGGTGTGAGCAGCAAAATTTTACCCTTCGCAAAGTTACCAATTGCTAAGGGCCATCCTATTATGTTTATGTACAAGATACGCGTAAGCACATTTGATAAATTTGTATACATGGCTACAGTGCCGGATCTCGAAATTTTCCTATGGGGGCAATATTCAATTTTGCCGCCCTTTCCATCGCCCTTTTGCCGCCCTTTCCATCGTTTTTTAGCCAAACAACACGACCAGCCGATGCGACGGCCACAACATTGTCTCACATCACGTAGTGTACTTTTGTTATAATCTCTGGAGCCTGTCCTGGCATCGCTATTACTAACTCCAGTAAGGCAGTAGATCTGCTTCTCTGACTTGAATCGCGGTTTTGAATTTTAAAGATGAAGGTACGTTGTATGAAATAACATAAAATATTTTAAAGTACTGAAATTTTGAACACGTTTAGGTCAATTTCAATGTAATAGGCAAGTTTACTTCCTTTCCTAGGAGCTTTTATTTTTAATTATTATCTGTTTCCCGCCCTCGGGAAACGTGCGGCCCAGGGCGCTTGCCCTCTTTTGCCCACTCCCTAGATCCGGCACTGCTTGGCCAAGTGTAAGTTTCCATTACAACTCGAGATGGTTATACCCAATACTATTGCGGGTACAGTATTACAGATGAAATTCTCTACCCATTACGTTCTGTTGTAATAATGTTAATAAACTCCACTTACCTACTTCTCTTCTCTTCTCGCCAAATTTCAGCAAATGTCCGTTACTGCGACTTCTGCCAATTGTGTTATATCTTTCTTGTCTTTTTCGAGAGGTGAATAATATCAGTTCGAAAATACAGTAGGTTGGCAAAAGATACTACATTATTTATAAAACCACAGTACAAAATAAAAGATTTTCAACATTCGATTTGAAAAAAGAAAAATTTTCTGTGTATTTATTTTCCTTCTACGGAGAATTAATTCTCCAATTACTGAAGGTTTACACTATCATGTCTGTTACAATTGTAATACATAAAGAAAAGAAAAGAAAACCACAAATATTACATAAGAATGAATCCCTGTAATTCCACGAAGTAAGAATGCAGAGAGAGCTCGTATCGAGCAGTAACCTAGAGACAAATTTAAAGATATCATAAGGGGGGGAAAGCAGAAGATTTAGCTATATTTCTTCGTACGTTTGTATTTTAATGGCCACGTATTCTCTGTTGCTAGTAGGTTCGGTAAACAGAGAATAATATATTTAGATATACCGTAAATCGACATTTCCTGTAGTATTTTTATTACTTTAAAAATATTACGCTCAAGCAGACTTTGGAAAAGCAGTTTCTTTTCTTTTTGTGCTCTATCAGTAGATATCAAGCCTTGTTTCCAAACAGTCCCATTCGTACGCTAAATCGACGGCCGCCGTGTGATGACGTAAGCAATCTGGAGACGGTTTTCATTGAACTAAAGACAAGTTACTAGTTTGTATTGCTATGATCCAATAGCATAACTAGATAAAAAGGAATTGTATAAGCGGTGTATAGTTCCTTTGTTTATTAACACGTCATTAAGTTTTTCTAACAAAAAATTCGTTATCTGACGAGAAATGAAAAGCGAGAAAGGGCTTGACGGAGTGCGTGCAGTGCGGAAGTATGTAAATAGGATCAGGTGTGTACGTTTCCGTCGCCCGTATTCACTTCTATTGCATTTAGATTTAACTTCGAATCCCCTTGAATCGTATTAACCACCTCGATAAACCTGGCTTCACAGCTCATATTGAAATCGAATTTAAACTGCGAAGATTAGCGATGGATTGAAGGTATTGTACTCGGCACTTCAAGTTTTCACACTCATTACTTCATGAAGTTATTATTAAATACGATGGCATAACACGTTTCAATTAATTTTGAGCACACAGAACAAATTGCAAATAAAGCAAGACCTAATATGAGAAATATGAAATATCGCAACTTGCGATAAATTTATCACTAATTGATAAAAACTTCGCGTCTTTTCTTTCCTCCCGCGTCCTCTGTTAGCTATCTGCTGAACTCTGTGAAGGAGTTTAAACGGCGACTCGTGAATAAGAAAGTTTAACCAATGATCTCTATCTAAAAGCGATACGGGAATGACTGCTGCCATTGAAAATTTGTGAATATATGAAGCCAGGGAGTGGAGAGGACACTTAATTTCATTTGTGCACTTCCAGTCAAAACCAATATGAACCAATTTTCGGTTTTAACTCAGCTTTTTTATGCTTGATAACGCTGTGCGGTCCATTTTATATTTGTCTTAATTCTTGCAAAAAATATTATTTACAGTGTTTTCTATTATATACAGAGTGTGGTATACTATTATATGAATAACTAAAGTATAGCTATGGACATAAAGATTGTCGCATGTCTATAGCTGAGATTTCTTCTCTCAAAAATAAATATATTGAAGCGTCGTATAAATCCACTGACTTGCAATGATATGCAGAATTACGTATCGTATTTGTGTGAAAAATATTGTCCTGATATATAGCCAAACAAAGGTAATATACAATAAAATTAAATTTTGCTTCGAAAAAATTGTAAGTTCAAAAATCCCAGCAAGATGTAAAGTTCCTCATTTGCCACTTTGTAATCCAAGGGGAATTTTTAATTCTAGGCTTTGCTAACAATTAAATACTTGATTAATTTAATGAAGACATAATTATTTACGACGTAGTTGAGGATCAATTGTATTAAAAATAATTTACCATATTTGTTTCTTTAAATAATGTAACTCAATTTCGGTTCCGTAAACCCAAACTGTTATAAATAAATGTCAAATGAGATACTTTTTCAAGAAGTTAGAAAACATCTAATTTACTAATGGCAATCACTGCTCTCTGTTAGTAACTGAATGAATTACAAGATTTGTCCAATTATTTCAAATTTAAATGTGCTCACAAGTAAGATATTAATAAATTGTTTTAATTTTTAATAACTTATAAAAAAAAAAGTATATCTTTTATCTTGTCAGATTTGCGAAAACCGTTTTTCAAAACCTTGCGTTAAAAGAGAGAGTCTTCTTGAAACGTTTGTTGGATGGGTAATAAAATAAAACCGTCATTTCATGTACATTTCTAGAATGCAGGGTGATGGCAATGTAGCCTATTTGTTTAGAGCAACGGTTCACAAACATTTGACATGTTGAGAAATGTGTCCGTGTAGAAGCATTTTCGAACGACTTAAGCCAGGGATAATTTAGAGGTGGAGGGGGTTCCGGACTCCCTTCCCCGAAATTTGGATATTTTTAGTAATATTAGTATAATTTTTGGCAAAATTATATGCATTTTACGTAAATTTCACACACACACGCAGACATCGGGTCCTCCTTGTGAAGACGTTGGTTCTGAATGAAACCATCTTCTAGATATTTGTCTGCCTTAAACAAGCGATTTTCAATGGCAGGTTCGCGAAAATATTTTGCCAGTTCCAGGCAAAGAGCTATTATTTATCTATTTTGCTGAATCTGGAAACATATTTTTCATTTTCTTTCAGCAACAAATACGTAGGTTAAAAAGATATTACGCCAACGCGCTAAACTCCAAATAAAGTGTAAGCCTACTATCAGTTCCCAACTATTGCAGAGCTCCATAGGTGGTGGCGTAAGTTAATCTGAGGCCGGAAGCAAGTCAACTTTATTCAGGCCCGTTCACGATAACAATCGTGAGCTCACACTGCTACTGTTGACCGAATATCTAATTTTTCGTTATGTGGAGCCCCGCGGGAAAGCTCAGTTGCCAAGGCAGATATATTCTCGCTCACTCGTCGTAACCTATACGTAAAAATGGCTTCTTAGAATCTGAAGAGTCATGCTTATTAGCTATACTGTCAAGCGAACAAATAAAGAGTTCTGAGACGGCATTAATGTTACGTCACCGACCACCATTGATGTGCTTCATTGATTAATCATAACAAGCGATTTACTTGTGTCGGTGACCGCCAGGGGCACCGCTGGCCCTTCTCACGCCACCACGGATAGAGATATCTAGTTACATCCGTAACTCGAAAATTTTCCGTAATTGCAGCAAATGTGATGTGCCTACAAAGTTATCGTAACGATAAACGTATGGCGGCAGGCAAGCAGTGTTGCCAGTGTGTATTGATTTCCAAAAATCCCGCTTTTGCGAATTGCTTAATTATTGCCAGTAAATATTTTTTCGACATAGAACTAGCTATTTTTGTAACATTACTAGTGTGTAGGAAATTATTTATTATTATTGTTACTTGCATGTTGTGTATACATAAATACATGATTTTCCATTGGTAAATTAAATGAATTAGTGCCTACAAAGGAACGTAGAAGTACTCTTCAAATTCATCTAGAACGGAAGCATGTATAATCAAGAGCAAGTTGCGACTATACAGAGTATCGTGCGCTTTGTGATCCCAGGAATGTGAATCGTACACTTCACTATAATCTACCTATTATAGAGTCAGCGATATCTTAACCAGTTAAGTTCATTAACGATACGTTATTACATCTTAACTGTGTATTCAGCAAAATCGCTCTGTCTCTTGGTAGTCTGAGGTCCGGCAAAGCTAACCGAAGGTAACAGTTTCCATTCTGAGACGCTTACATACGAAAGTATATAGAAAATAGCATAATGCAGGCAACACTAGCTCCATCCCTTAATGATGGCGTCAATTAGATGTTCGTGACAGAAATAATGCAAAAAGTCAATTTATCATTTTGGTTAAAATTGATAAGTTTTTCTAGTTAGACATTTTAAAATATTTCTTCTGTTTTCAAAATCTTCTTTCATTAGAAACAAAATAAAAGTTGTTGAATGTTGTATTCTATGGCTTTTAAAACCAACCTTCATGGCGAATTGAAGCTTTTTTAGCTCAATGAAAAGTGTACTTTTGATACCTGAGGTTTGAGGTTGACGTACGTAACTGATTAATTGATTTTTTTAAAAAATCAATCCATCCACGAATAGTCATGCCAAATTTCAGCCTTCCAGTCCTACGAGAAGTGATCGAAAGCCGCTGAAAGGGCAGCCATACAAAAGCGTCTGGGGGTATATGAGTATGTAAAATTTACTTATACGTTTCAAAATTCCCATGCATTTTATTTATACACGAATAATTTACCTCTACACAAGAGATATTTAACGTGCCGTGAACTAAAAAAAGCATTAAAATCCTGCAAAATACTGAATAATAATTAAATACTAAAAATTCTGAGTATGAAAACCAAAACGCCAAAAATAAAGACTAGAAAAAAAAAGCACTTCTATAATATTTATTATGTATTAACGTTCCAGAAGTTTAACACCCTCAACTTGGTTGCGGAAACAAAGGGTATTGAGATGCGCTCGCTCTTAAGAACCTGCTTGCTCTAATGGATAGAACGTTGGATTGCTAGTACTCCTGGTAGTGAGACATAGATTTGATTCTCAGTTGATATTTCTTACTTCTTTTTTTGCTTATAAACAATTGTTCCTCTCTCAACATTTGACAAAACTCACAGAAATAGCTTCGAAACCTAAGGTTGATCTTTCTTTTTCATTTTTCAATATTTGCAGAACTCATGAACACAGGTAAGACAAGTCAGATTAGATTCTTGTTTCATTATACGCATTATCAAAACTTTAAGCACTTCACAGAAATAGCTGAGAAAAGTCACGTTAGAGTATTTTCCCTTTTTTTTTTTTTTAATTTCTACGTGATACAAAATTACCCAATCTCTCTCCATGCTGACTTAACTTTCGCTTGGAATTACTTCGGCGACCGACTCGCTGACTTTACACACTCACAATCTAACTGCGTTTTCGGCATATTAGCAGTTTGTAGTAGTAGTATTAGCAGTCAGAAGGAGTAGCATTATTAGTATTTATTGAATTAGAGGTAGTAGTCGTAGCAACAGCCGCTTCTACTTATAATCGCAAAGGATCCTTGATAGTATTTTAGCCATAGAAACATTAGGATCTTTTATAAAATTGGATGGTAACACTGACAACTGCAGTGCTTAGTTTCGAAAAACTCACAGTACTTGTGTCGAATCATGTTTATGCCAAGTTTGTCGCAGCTATTGAATGGAAGCAATTTAAATAATTCATGATTTCTTTAAAATGTGCTGACAATACTGAACACCAATCAAGACTATTTCGGCGGCTCTGAGCTAATCTAACTAACACCTTTTAAAAGGCACATAATGTATGTCTCTACACCTTATGGTTCAAGAGATATATTTTGGCATTGACTGACAATACTGACAACTGGATTCCTGTAGAGCGGTAATAGCTGTGGTATGTTCTTACTGAGTCAAATAATGTTTATGCCAAGTTTAGTGCTGCTATGACTAAAATAATGGAAGCGATGTGAAAAAAAGATAGAAAATAGGCTAGCAACACTGGTGAGTGAGTTTCTCGGCAACGTATCCTCTCTGAATGTATTTGTATTGCGTCGAATAATATTTGGTGCAGCTACGTATAACTGAATGAAAGCAATTTTAAGAATTGATTTTTTAAAATGGGCTGGCAATACTGAATGACTGCACCAATCAAGATGGTTCCAGGGTCTTTGAGCTGGTTTAACTAAGACTTTTCCAAGAACATCTCAAGCATCCCTCTACACCTTGGAATTCCTGAGATTTCATTTCTAGACACGAACGGACGGACTAACACCATGAGCGGGAATGGAAGGTCCATTTTGCTATAGTTTTGTTATTAAGAGACCTATAAGCAGTGGTAGCCGCAGTAATATTACGTAGTAGTAAAGCCTACGTCACATTAGAAAATAAAGCTTGTGTAAGCCTTCAGTGTTCAACTTTTTAACAATAGTCAACTATGGACGATAATCGTATTTTAATTTCAGCGGTGGCCGCTCAACGGATTCTGCTGGAGCCGATTCGACAATGCAATGCAATCTCAAATTCACTGTCACTAATCATGGGCGGATTTATGATGGCGCATGGGTGGCATTGTCCCCTAGTTATTTCAGAATGACTAAAGCTGCATCCTAAATACACCCTTCATCTCCTATTTCCTTTCCTACCGGAAGGTCGGCCATCTTAAGGATTGATCATATAATTTATTTTCCTTTCCTTGTGACCTTTTTTTCCTCCTTCGGCCAAGGATACATGCAGTGCATCCTTCGTACTCTTTAGCGTTCAATTGTTTCATGTAGAAACTAGCGCCACCTATGAATTGACGGATGAAGAAAGCATTGCGCATGGAGGAAGCAGGGAGGAAGTGACCTCGCGTTGAAACCGATGGTGTGGGGAGGGTAGTCCCGCGGGATTAGCATCTTGCATTCCGTTGTTCTTTCCATTGTATCAATGGAGTTAGTCAGTCGTTCCTTTCATTGTTTGTTTATTCTTTCGTGGTAATTTAAAGATTCTGTTCAAAATAAGATTCTGTTGTTATTTGCAGCAACATTTTTTTTTAAAGAAGAATATTTACAGGGGAAGAAAGCATTTATTTTACGTAAGCGTCATCTTGCGTTGTTGGGGATGATAGTTTCAAAATCAAAAGAAATTTTGTTAAAGCCTTATTTTTTAGTAGACGCTGTATGTGGTGCGCTCCATTCTCTTCTGCTCTTGTGTACAAGATTGGAAAATACTACAATAAATGATCTGATGTATTGCTGTTTTTTTCAATATCACGTTGGATTGAATCTTGTTGAATTGAATTGAAGTATAACTTGAAGCAACTTTCAATCGGACCGGCATATGGTAAAGGAAAGAATGGGAAAGGTAGCGCTCAGGATCTTACTTACGTGCCATTCCGGTATTCGCTTAGTAAAGAGGAAAACCCTGGAAAATCTGTCAGGATAGTCGCCCATGAGGTTCGAACTTGAACTTCAGTTATTACTTTCAGGCATCTAACGCTCAACCTGGCTGAGAGGGGGGGGTGAAGGGTTCGAGTAGGGCCAAGGCTTAAGTTGAAGGTACCATCCAGGCATTCCCTTGACGTGACTGAAGAAAAACTGTGGAAACCTCAGCCAGGGTGGTCAGGAAGGGAAGGAGTCGACCAGAGTCTAAGTTGAAGGCATCATCCGGCATTTGCCTGATGTAACCGAAGAAAATCCGTGGAAAAACCTGTCGGCATAGTCGGTCGCTGGTATCGAATATAGGACCTCCTGAATGAGAATCTAACGCTCTACCAGTGATTCTGCCAGACCCCTGTGGGGGTGTCACCCCCAAATTTTCTAGAAAACTGTAAACTTTAAAATTTATACTGTCAAAAATCGATAGAAACCGTGCATGCCCCTTCCCTGGCTTTACACCCTCACAAACAAATTACTTGTGGAATCTCTGCGCTGTACTAACTGAAATACGTCCGCTTCGAGTTTTACAGAATTTCACGAACCTAGCCACTGGACAACGGTGAGCAGTATCCATCTTATGTGCAATGTGCATTAATAATGACAGGTGCAGCTGTATTATGCCATCAAAACAGGATATATGCGGATATTCAGTATTGTACTATTGAGGAATATAAAATGTCACAAAATTGATTTCAAATAATATGCAGTTACTCTGTAAAAATTCCAGCAATTTGTTTGTTGCACGCATCACGTTGTTGATAATTATTATAATTTATCTAATATATCTTTAGTATAATTTATTTTGCATTGCATTTGGAACGCTTTGAAACCTTTTCTCTGATTTATGTAATAATACAACTTACAAAAAGCACTGAAACATTTATGTGTAGCTGTTCCCTGGAAAGTCTTTCAAAGAGAAGAACGTGAAGAATTGCAATTGTAATGAAAGATCTGCTTACTGGTCGGTACACGTAATGAATAAGGAATATGACCAAGAGCGCCCATGTTACGATTATTTTGGGATGCGGGTAAAGACCACCCATACACATACTTTATTATTATTATTAGACTTTTATTTCCTTCTTCCGCCTTCTTTTTTTGACTGACATGATCCCCACATTTTGTGCATTGTTAGTAATAGTATCATTTTCTCCGGTTAGGGGAGGAGGGAAAAGCGCAAGCAATCAAAGCATCTTGTAAAACTAGTACAACTGCGCAGGTGTTTGCGTTTCTAATTATTCGTGCTTTTTTCAACTGGGGTTATTTGCCTACGATATCACAACCACTATCCCGCCACCCGCTGCACAGTGCACACTTGTTTACGCTTCTAATGCTTTTGAAAGATGTCGCTATATTCGCCAAGTGTACAACGTCCAAAATGCTTCCTTTTCTACACTCCTTCCAAGGTTCTTTTCCTTGACTCCTTTGGTTTCTCAGCAAAAGGAAGGAAAGGAAGTATTTAGGATTGGGCCTAAGTGTTTCATTCTAAACGATAGCTTTTAAAGTAATTGCCCTCCCCCCTCTCTTCCGTCCATGTGTCACTTCCACAAGAAAGTAATAAATAAGTAATTGAAATTGTAAATGTCTATATGGATTACTCTGTATTTACGTTGACATTAGTATTTAATACAAGCGATGGTAAACCAAGTGGGAACCACCAACAGCCACTGGTAGGTAAACTAGCCTAGTGTGACCTAGACTCAAGAACTAACTTAAAGCTTCGAAGCTCATTAATCTTCTCGGAAGAGTTGGGGCAATTACAGCCCGCGTTCAATAAAATAAATAACCACTAAATTGTTTTATGCAAGAACATTTCTAACACATATTACTTTACATTCTTAAGCTCTTTAAAAAAGTCAATCGGTTTTAAGATTACGTTTCTTTACTAAAAATAGTAAACGATTCTTGAAATGACTGTTAAATTAACAGTAAAATATAGAAGTATGATAATTAAATTAGATATCAAACAAAAAAAAAAGAAGATAGAAATGAAGATTATCAATAGTAATGCACAATTTAAAAAAAAACAATAGCGACGACCAGGATTTGAACAAAATGAAATTTCAATATCAGTCCAATGCGTTAAACTCTCGTCCAGCCTATTAAACAATGAGAAATATTTATTTTACTAGATTTCAAGGTAAGAGTGTGAATTGAAACCACATTAAGTGTTTATTATTATTATTATTATTATTATTATTATTATTATTATTATTTTAGAATCTTGTGTTTGATTTGTAATCCCTTATTTATTTGTGATAATAATAACAGTATATATCACAATTGTTCTGTAATGGGTTTTAATGTCGGATTATGTTCATATTTTTTTCAACTTCAGGAAGCTTCCTGCTCATGCCATGTGGACTTTGTGGTGGACAAACACCGTGTGCGTGGGTTTTCTCGGGGTGCTCCCGTTTCCTCGCACTTTCTTCATTCCACTAGTTCATCCCATCATCATCCATACGGCCTGAGCCAAAGTTGCCTAAAGGCCTTAAAATAAATTTAAAAAAATTGAGGAAACTTCCCTCTACTGCGGGAAATTTCCCTCTGCGAGGGAAATAACACGGAATTTGGGAAATAATCTCTAAAGATATGTGACAATCTTTATGTCCTTAGCTGTACTAAGACTGAAATAAAAAGCGGGTCGCACCGCGATAAGAAGCACATAAAACTGAGAACTGAAAATTTTGTTCATATTAGATTAGACTGGAAGTAGGCATAGGAGTTTAAATGAAGAGTACAAGGGGAAAACAATCAAAACTACATTCTGAAAGTTGAGTAAACACAAACTTTAAGGTATAAACACTTGAATTTATATATATATTTATTTTTTACCTTAAGACACTTTGGTGTAGGCTGATACTGTGAGAGAATGCATAAAATAAATTTAAATTCAATTGCTTACATCTTAAAATAGGTTTTCTCACAACTTTCAAAATGTGACTTTGATTGTATTTCCTGTACTCTTCAAATATTTGCTCTTGCGTCTATCTTCCGACACTAATCAGTCACTCCAGTATCGTCCCGTAAAGCTCGATGTTTCTAACATACCGAGAGAGAGAGAAAGAGAAAGAGAGAGAGAGAGAGAGAGAGAAACAAAAAATTAAGTTGAAACTATTGCATTGAAGTTACAATTCGTAGAAGTAAAAACAAACATGTTTCTCAACAGAAATTTCGATCACCCTCCAGTGAGAGAAAATAAGATTGAAAAATATTCGCGTTAACGATTTATGTCACATAGAGAGAACGTCAAACACGACATAAAATAGGGATAAGACCCATTGCAAAGTGAGATAATTCCATGCCCTTCATTTCAGAGATTTCTGTTATTAAAAACAGGTTGGGCCTATTTGTTGATTCAACTTGTTCAAGTGTGTTATGTCATGGTATATATTAATTATTTCGTTAACTGATGATGTGAATATTCTTTCCTTTTTGCCTTCGAAAGAAACGCATAGAGCGAGATACACATTTCTATTGAACTACTACAAATTGATTACGTCAAACAAGTAGAATACGACTTTCGTTCAATTACATAGGAGGTGAAATTTGTTAGTACTTCATGCTACATTTCTACGTAACGATAAATCGTAGAGCTCAAATTCCGAAAACATTATACATTTTTTAATCTCATATACACAATCAAATTGTTAAATACGAGGGGGTACATAAAAGAAACAGGAATTTTGTAATAAAATTGTATGTATTTATTTTTGGATGTTAGAACTTGAATCGCTTTCAAAGTATTGTCTATTTCATGAAATTCACCGGTCTAAACGAGTTTTCCATTTACGAAACAGTCGTGAAACTCTTGCCACGTGATATCTTTCAATGGATCCCTCAAATGTATCTTCACCTCTTCCACATCTGCAAAAAGTTTTCTTTTGAGAATTTTTTTTTTTTTTACTCTGGGGAATAAAAGAGTTACCTGGAGCAAGTTTGAGTGAATATGACGGGTGTAAAAGCTGGATCATGTTGTTTTCCGTTATTTTATTTTCACAATCAAGATTTTGTCTGCTGCTGAGTTACGAGTTTTGCTGCAATTCAATTCATTTGCAATGTCTTGCTCAAAGTCCGTTGGCAGGAGCTCCAGGCGCACAAAACAAATCAAGAGTTTATCAGTGGTTCTGCAACGGTTTTCCATAATCAGTCCACGAATTCTGGCGATGCTTTCGTCCATTCAGGAGGTCGAGGGTCGCCCTGAGCGAGGTTGTTCTTCAAGTGACCTGAAAGCAGAGAAAACACTCGTAAAGTTTTGTTTTTCCAAGTGTAGCTTCCTTGTCAGCCGTTTCAAGCATTATAGCTGTTTCCTCAAACAGAAAACAGAATTTCATAGCCTCACGTGTTGTTTCCACCTTTCAGTCTTAAAAAAAATAAATAAAAAAAATGCCGAAGAAACGAGAGGCGCTTAACAAAAATATTTATTACGTGTCACCACTACTTCACTCAGTAACGCTGGTAGACTGATGCAGATGGTTCCCTACAAGAGGCATCTAGCGGCGGAAGCACGTACTACAACAGATCCGGCCACCAGAGAACGATTCCGGTTTCTTTTGAGTTCCCCTCGTATATAAGGACGGTGAATACGTCCATTGTTTATTATGATCTATAAATCAGTTCCTACACGTTTTATTCCAGTTTAATACTTTACATTTAACAAGACAAGTAGAGTACATTTAACAAGACGTTTCTGTACGTAATGAAGTAGAGAAATTATGCTGGAATTTCCTAATTTTATTTGTGGCATTTAGGCATAAGTCTCAGGCAGGGATAGGGGAGGGGAAAGGATGTGGGAAGGTGTCGGTCGGTCATGGCCTAAGTTGAAGCTGCTATCCCAACATTTGTCTGGAGTAACTGAGGAGAAAAGCTGGAAAACGTTAATCAGGATTGTCGGTCGCTGGGATTGAAACCACGACCTCTCGAATGCAACACCAACGTTCTATCACTGAGTTATAACGGCTCGGTAAATAATGCTGGAGTATTGCTTCTTACTTTATGGACCTTTTAATGGTGTACGGCAAATCGTTAGCTCGCGATATCTCGGATAGAAATAACATACTTTGGAGTTCGTGGAGATGAAATAAATCAAGAAATAAGTATAATTATAATATAAAATAACTAGGAAATATTCATCTTTGGCGATGTCTACGAAACTGAGCTGAGCGAATTGATATTTATAGTCCGAAATAAATTATATTGTCGTAAGTAATAATCTCGTCGCAGACACAAATTGATGTTAAAAAGAGTATTTACATTTAAGTAAAAAGGATATGAGTATGGTGGGCGATAGAGAACAGTAAGCCTTATAGGTGACCGGTATGGAAATGTATTGTTGAGGCAGTTGACAGGGGCGCTTTACCTGTCCTTAAGATGCCTTACGATTCCTTAAGCACGTAAGGATTGAATATCTGAACTACAAATTGCTTACTTCACTACGATATCCCTATTAGAATGCGAAATAATGCAATTTAGTTATTTCCGAAGATGGCGGAGTGTACTTCTGACGTTACATTTTTCCACTCTGATTGTAGTTTCTTTCTTGGACCCTATTAATGCAAGACATCGTTTATTCCATAGAGATACCAATATTAGATCCGAAATATTCAAAGGAAAAATATTTTTCAAGATAGCGACCAGAAAGTATGTGACGTCACATTTTCCTTATTTACATAGATCCTTAAGGTTCCCGGCGCCACTCTAAGCTATACATTCTTTTTTACTTCTTGATACGACTACTACAATAATATTCAAATTTAATTATTTAGCAAGGTGCCACCGCAACTATACTGTATTTGTAGACTCCACCTTGTGCGCAGGCCATTCAGCAATGCATATGGTCACAGCAGCAATAAAACATCGTACCTTCAGAAATACGACATATAGTTACCACAACAATACTGGATGGTGTAAGTCAAACTTTCTGGCGTAAGATTCAGAAAGGTGTAAGGCAACGACTTATCGTAGCAGCGCAGTATCAATTTTATTGCATGAAAGAAATGCCTGGACAAGACATCTTAGAGTTCCTTTCCAAGTTAAAAGCGTAGACCTATGCCAGAATATGTAATTTTTAAATACAAATTGAAGTTATTGTGTTAAAATAATTAACTCGCGAGTGGTCACGTGGCGGTCTTTTCGATCAGGTTTGTACTATTTACGTTGCCATTTAAACTATTCTTCCGCCCTCTCTCTTCAATCCTCTTGTACTAGACAATGTAAGTAGCATGATGCGCTACTCAATCACCCCTCAGTTGTGTGGATTAGGCTTACTAAGAAGTACGAGGATTCTTGTCGTTTATACTCAGCGCCACCTCTCGCTAGTTTAGATTTGCTGGTTGTTTTAACCTCACCCTACAGTTGACGTTCTTCATTTTTCGGTGAATCTGAACAAGAGGAGAAAGCACATTGTAAAAGATAGAATTTAAAAAAAATATTTATGAAACCTACAAATACATTACTAAACTCGTAATATAATCTTAGTGTAATTGACTATATTAGTCTGTAAAATCACAGTGGTTGAAAAGACCCAGCACGACCGCTCGCGTGATAGAATGAACGCGATCTCTCCCATTTTATCTTAGGCCAGAAGTACATAAACTATCAAACAGCACTGATGTTAGAACATGATTTAAATTTGAATAAAAACGTAAACGTGATTCTATGATGGGAAAGAACAACAATAGACAAATGGAGTGTGGTTTCGTGACGAGCACAAGATTAATGAGTAATTTTAATCTACATTCTTTTGACCAATTTTAATGAAAATTTCTGGCAATTTAAGATAATTTGTCTTCATTGTAGTATATGTTATTCATATCAGATAATAATTATAATCTTTGGTCGTTAAATGTGTATGAAAAATGTATATCTACGCACGAGACTATGAGTAATAACTGTAATTACGCTTTTCCTTCTTTTGAAAATGCGTAAGTAAGACGTTAATCAGTTTTGTCACCAAGTTGCTAATGTACTGAATCACTGAAGAGATCACTCTAGAATATACGTTTTATTCAGTACTTCTGCGTACTTTTCTTTATGTGAGAAGGGAGAACAGTGTCATCTACGACACACGCAAATTCTTTTTTTTTTCTGACGCTGACGGCAGCAATAGCCAGGTATCGATGAATCATTTTGATTTCTGCGGAAAATTTGATGTCTCTGTCATAGTCATATTGAAAGAATAAAAAATCGAATTGTCATAGCTATTTAGGTTCATTTTAAGCTGTTATATCATTCATATGTGTATCTGTATAATCCATGTTAACTTAAAATGTAAGAGTCAATGTCCGTTATAATTACATGTTAGCCTTTGTGATGTCTCTATTACCTTATTTGGATTTGCAACGAATGACAGGTCATGTGAATGGGTGTGAAATGAAAAACTCATCACATTGGTCAGTCAGTCCGTCTTGAAAATCTGAAGTATTCGCCACGCAAAATAGTGTCGTCATTACGTGCTATAGTTTCAAACTACTGTAGCTGTTGTATTCGCACACCATTATTTTCAAGTCATAAAATAGACTGATTTTTGGTTGTACGATACGTAAAAGTTTCGAAAACAGTCAAAGTGTTGTCTTTTTGCAAAACGTTTTCGTGAAATTTGCAAATTGACAATATATGTGTTTTAGTTTCCTCACTGCATATTGGTACGTATAGTCTTTGGATGAACAAATAGAAAAGACGATTTGTAGTAACAAAAACAGTACCCCTACTAATCTTGTATGTTCGTTTCTTTCGCTGAACAGTTTTATAAAACTTGTAGCATTTTCTCATACTTTTGGGTATTCGTCAAAGGGACAGAGAGAGAAAATCGAAAGTCGCAGTGATATTAAAATATAAGTCTGGTTATTAAACTTATCACAACAAAAGGGTGACATAGTATTCTTTGTTGACCTACGACGACTAAAACAGTTATGTGCGTACCAGTAACATTAACTGTAACCGAATAGTGCTGAACATATTCGTCTCATCACGTACTTACTGAGGAACATCATCCTTCCAAAAGATACGCCTGGAAGAGATTATCATTTTCTTAGTGTTCAAGTGTTAAATTCGCCCCTCCTTATTTGTCATCAACGATATTTGGACTCTTGGCTCGTCGTCGTCGGATAGATTGTATCTCTAGCTCTTAGCACTAAGAAAATAAAGTCAGAGATATATCAAGCTATCTACTTTTTATCTTTTTTTCTTTTGGTTTAATCTATACACATTAATCTATTTTTATCTATTTTCGTCAATTCAATTCTCGTGAATTATCAATCTACGAATTACTTTCTCTTCAATACGTAAAACAAATAATCAATTTTAAAATTGTTGTACAGAAATTTTACTTGTTTTCTTCATTTTCTAGTTTAAAATATATGTATTACACGATATAGAAAAAAATGCTTTTCTTTGTTTTCAAATTTTAACCACATTCCTTAGTATACCATTTACGTGTACAAAAACCAAAGCAGTATAGCACGTTATAATATATTTCGGAAAACCTTGTAAATGTAATTGCTTCTTGTGTGCTAAATCGTTAGTATTGTGTTTTAAGTAACGTGTCATGTGATCCCACACAATGAATGTATTTCAACGAGTACTATCATGTAACTTTGTTGCAATCAATATAAATGTCTCCATTTGTTATTCACTATATTTTAGTTACATTCGGAGTGAACTATTCTTTTCCAAATAGATATTAGAAAAATAACTAGCTTCACAAAGTTACTTGAGATTGATGACA
>JAGDQP010014123.1:13646-46003 GCA_022664845.1 Lepisma saccharinum | reverse complement strand
AAAACAATGTGAGGTAGAATAATGTAGTCGCATTTACTGACACTATTCATTCAGTGAATTAGTGAGGGGGCAGTTGTACAGTTTACAACCTTACTTTAGAAAGTGTGTCAAGTTTGCTTTTTTCAATTGATATGGGTCAAGTGGATCCCAAATATGACATTTTTACTTGTTGTCAAATTTGCATTTCATTTTTCAATGTACAATGTGCCTCCAAAAATATGTGCAACTGACATAGTAACGCAACAAGGAAATTTTTTCAAAGTCATTATTTTATAGGTTTGTAGCATATGAGATTAAAGCTTTTTTCAAAGTAGATTATGAGTATGTGCTTTTTTAAGTTCACACGTATTATTTTCGAGGAGGTATGGCGTCAGAAGCCTTCATTTTACTAGTAAGTATTATTTCCAATGCAATTTAAAATATGTCATTAACACGTAAAAGTTCACAATGTTTATAGTGTAGATCAATAATGTTTGCCTTTTCAGTCATAATAAGTATGATGTCATATTTCACTGAATAAATACACTGCCAATAACATATAATAGTATTGGGATAATATTTGAAATACACAGTATCACGTTACTAACAAAAGTAAACTTTTATTTGCCAAGGTACATTTTTTCATAAATGTATATAAAAGTAAACTTGACATTGTGACAAATAAATTGTATAACATTTTACAAATTAACAGTTACAATCTTCTCTAATAACATGTGATACTTAACATCTCAAACCAGACCCAGATGTGTCTATCTAATATGCAGGTGGATATACAGCCGACCAATCTGACGATTCTATGCAGTCCCAAATACTATGATTAAGTAAACCCAGGGCAAAAATGAACATATGAATAAAACAAGGTTCTCATTACAGTTACTTTGGTAAACTTTATTTTTTTATATGGGCCAGTTTAGTAACTTTGGACTTCGGCCCGTCACGATTTGCCTTTAGCTGTTTCCACACCCATGCCCCTGTCGGGACTCGAACCCGGGACCGTTGAGTCGATAGCCTACCGCCGCAGACCGCTCGACCACCCGGCCGGCCCATTACAGTTACAAACTGCTCACTCCCAGAGCCAGGTAACTGTTTGGTCCGAAGCCCCAGAATAAATGATACATAGCTTTCAAGGCAGCGATGAGGCTTCCGCTTATAAAATGTAGCTCGTACTTACATATGCACTGTTTGGCATATCTTTGAAAATAGCAAATCACATTTACAGTTATTAAATAATTTATATAATTAATTATTATCGTAATCTTCTTTACTTATTGCTTCTCTGTTTATAAACAGTTCTGGCGCTAATATATAATTAGTATCCTTGCGCCATGTAAGACGTCTTTCCATACACACACATACATTTATTAGATCATATGGTTAAACAAATGATTATTTAATTCCAAGTTCTTGAATGTAGATCGAAAGTATATTTTAAAGTCTTTAATGTGGCAAAATTGTCAGCATTCAATCTGATGTAGATGCCATTTCAGTTTATATTATATTAGGTTTCAAACTTCGAAATGGTGAATCTATACATGCATATCGAAGTGGGGGGACAATATTAAATACGAAGTGTGACACTCGCACAACACGACGACCGTCACAAACTGGAAAATTTTAACACAAATAATGAAGAATGCAGGTTTGGAATGGAAATACCGAAGACGGACTTGAAAGGAATTTGTATCTAAATCGGAGAATATAAGTAAAAATAGACGGCAGCTTATCAGAACAAGCAGCAGTTGATCGAGGTTTTTGACAGGGGTGTTGTCTGTCGTCCACGTTATTTAATATGTATCTAGAAGAGAATATAAAGAGATTCTTCGAAAGCGAAGGAGGCCTTACGGTCGAGGGAAGAAAAATCAAATGCATTAGATTTTGCGGATGATATATTTTATGGTTTTTCTTGCAGAAAATGAGACATCACTTAAAAAGATGTTAAAACAGCTTCGGAAAAGCTGTGAGGAATATGGCATGAAAATAACTCAACGACAGGGATAGTGGTTGGAACAAATTGAACCAAAACAAACATCAAACAGTGGCGTATTCTGGATTCAGAACTTAGACTACCCCTAGCCACAGTAATAAGATTTACAAAGATAGTACGGAGGTCATACATAGTATTGATGATGATGATGATGATAGGTATTCTGGCCTCTCCTTCGTGTAAATTAATATTATTTGTGCAGATTAAAATATTTGTTCATAAGGTTAGGCTGCGGTGATAGCCTAGATACCCCACAGGTTACGCTCCTGACATCAAGACAGGAAGACAAAAAAGTAGAACAATTTCAAGTATTTGGAAAGTACGCCTATTACGAATGAGGATATGAAATGTGAGAAAGAGATAAAAGCGAGAATACCAATGTCGAAACAGAAAAACGAAGCGTTGAGGAAGAGATTAAATACATGTTTTGTATGAAATATTGTGTTGTAAGGAATGGAAGTGTGGACTGTACGAAAGACTTAAGAAAGGACATTGGAAGACTTTCAAATGTGGATATGGAGAAGGATGGGAAAAGTCAACTGGATAGAGAAGATATGAAATGAAGAAATGCTGAAGTGAATTGGCGAGAGACGATCAATACTGGAGACAATAAAAGAAGAAAGTGGTTAGAACATTGACTGCACAGAGACTGAAGGGTGTAATTACAGATATGGTAGAGGGAAAGAGAGGAAGAGGAAGAAGGCGAACCCAACTCTTCGACAGTATTAAGGAAGATAAACTGTATGCTGAGATAAAGAGAAAAGCGCAAGATCAGGATGAATTGAGAGGGCTTAGCTTGCCTTGAAGGATCTCCCACTCTCGGTGGAACTCAGAAGAAGAAGATGGTGATGATGATGACAATGATAATGAGTAAGTTTAGCATCATGTATTGTGAGCACTATAGAAACTTTCTGTGGCACATAAAGACATACAAAAGGTTTATCTTAAAGCTAATGTTTCTTCCAGCGTGCGATTGTAAAACGGGATAGTTTAGATAAAGTATGGTGTTCCATGCATCGAAAGTGAGAAATTCTTCCCTCCCGCCTTTTTTTTCGAAGTGAACTCTATCTCAGTTTATACTCTTTATTTATTTATTTTTTCAAGTTTACGTCTAACTTACACTTACCTTATTCCGATAAAAAAAACATTTCTTTAGTTTGTGGCTACATATTTTGGATATAAAGTCGGTATAATTGCTTATGAAGGTTATCGGCATTACAAAATTGCTTCTTATGTTATTTTTGTTGAAGGAAAAAAAAGTGTTGAATTAAATGAATGGTGTATCCTTCAACTAATTATTAATAAATGGTGCAATTGCGTGAATGTATCCTTTCAAAATATCATACTGATAAAAAAAAAATAGGATTATCAAGTTTTACGTCATGCTTCTAATATATTTGTTATCAAGAAAAAGAAATTCATTCTTTTTAATATGAAGTGTACATTTTTTTTTACGATAAAATGGCTTGTATTTCGTAACTTCTTTCCGTAACGAAACGAATGATAACGTAGTTCGTGATACGTAAAGGAAAAGGAAAAGAAGAAGAAGAAAAGCAGAAATCCGATTATAGAGCTTTATTTTCTTCCAAACCCAAATATTGTGTCAATGAGAGACAATTCATGACAGCTTGCACATATTACCTTAAATGCTGATCAGTTTTACTACATCAATCCATATTATAATGATTGATTTATTGATTGATTGCTTTAAAGGGCCCTTGATTTATTCATGTGTTTAAAATTCACTGATTTGCATAAACGGGATGTACAAACAACTTTGACCTATGCTCATGACCATACTCAACACACTTCCATGATACTCAAACCAATAAAAAGCTTAATTAAGGTATCAAACAGTAGTTTAAACTAATGTTATTTTTATACTGTCATTGAGAATGTAATCTGCTACATTATGAAGGTAATCACTCTGAATATTTAATATCAAAGGATGGGGATCTATAAAGCGATAACTTGGACCAATAAGATTCTGAAAATAAACAAAAATGTTGGTATTACAGAGTTGGTATTCCTCTGAATTCATAGGTGGGTGGGTGTTTTTAAAAAGCACATGTGAGGCCTATAAAATGAAATAGAGTACTTGAGTACTATAGTGGTCCAGCACACTTTCCATAGAAACTGAGAAGCAAACATACTGATGCGGCAGGAAAAAAGTTGTGTTTATTTTCCCTGCGTCATGGTAAGGATTTCAAAATATGTGCGCATGCAAATTTTGGCAATCCGAGCGCAATTGGTTTTGGAGATATTGAAGATAAAATAGGCACATTCTTGTCTGTGGCGAGTGATATAAAAGTGTTGAAATACCATTATACTTTTAAATTGCTGAAGGATATGGAAAGCAAATACATAGTAATCGCTACTAGATGGAAGGCGCTCCCTTGTGGAGGGTATATTATTCATGGCCGCCATCTTGAAGTCCGCCGTATTGAATCTCGATTGATTTTCTTAAATGAGAAGGGAGTCGTGTAATGTCATTCTGGGCTAGAATGTTACGGAAAATACGTTTCTGAAGTCAGTTTTGCCGTAAATGTAATATTGTGAGAGGTAAGGGTATGTGACGCTAGTATTTGGCAATGATGCAATAGCCTGGAAACACTTATTTCGCTTTGAAACAACGACAGAAATGAAACAAGTATCGATAAGACACTATACTCAGGAACAATTTGTATGCATTTAGGTTTCATTTCCGTCGTTATTTCGAGTATAATGGGCATTTCCAGGCTATTTTATCGTTACTCCAGGTAGCGTCACATAAACTTATCTCTCACAGTACTACATTTACGGAAAAACTGACTTCAGAAACGTATTTCCCGTAAAATTCTAGCCCAGAATGACATATTACACGACTCCCTCCCATTGAAGAAAATCAATCGAAATTCAACATGGCGGTTTTCAAGATGGCGGCCATGAAGAATATACCTTCCACAAGGTAGCGCCTTCCACCTAGTACCGATTACTATGTATTTGCTTTCCATTTTTTTCAGCAATTTAAAAGTATAATTACATTTCAACACTTTTATATCACTCTCCACAGAGAAGAATCTGATTATTGTATCATCCATATCTCCATACCCAATTGCGCTCGGATTGCCAAAATTTGCATGCGCACATATTTTGACATCCTATTCATGATACAGGGAAAATAAAAACAACATTTTTTTTCTGACCCATCCGTATGTTTGGTTGTGAGAAGACAGCGCAAAGATACAAATATCCAGTATGTCAAAGATAGTGTCAATAATTGGACAGAATTGTCCATTAAATTTAGTAGGATGTGAGATCTCTTCTGGACTGGACCGAATCTTTCCAACTTTCTATTCCGTTTTCTCAGCTTGGCTGAAAAGTGGGTTAGGTTCCTGTTGCGCTCAACCCTTTAATTTAGCATTTTGTTTACCAATCGTATAAGAGCAACACTTTATCCCGTAAAACTACGAAGATGTTGCAACGATTTCGTTTAGTTGGAGACGGTTGCCCCAATGTAGCTCTGATGTCTGACAATTACGGGATAAGAAACTGAGGGGTTGTCAGTTCATACTAAATGAACTATCCTGCTTTAACAGACTTGAATATAAATGGTCCTTTCCTTAATATACCAGATAGCTCACAAATCTCGATTTCGATACCAGAGAAGGTTGGCCCATTGCTACACGGACGCCTTCAACGGTGGGATTTTACAACTATCGAGAACCGAAACTCATATTTCAGTGTAAATAAACACAATGTATGCATTTAGATGTCGAACTCATGTTAAGAAATATTAGCAACTAGTTACGACAACATACGGAGATATTATTGTTATTAATATTATCAATAATATAAACAATATATTATCTTTGTTCTGGCGGGAAAAGTCCTGCATATGTACCTAACCTTTCTGTTAGATTACAAAAAGCATGTAAAAATCTTGTACTTTTTAATTGTATACTTTTCTCACTGTTACTTTATAGTGCTTCTTGTATATTTTGTTCAAAATATATTCTGATAACATCAAGCTTACTAAGATCAGTCAGTTCAGTGCCTTCAACACTGGAAATCAAAGTGCACAGTATGTCCCGAAACAAAGTTCACAATATGTTCCAGGTTTACCACGTTCGTAGTGCATAATATATGAACTTTTCGTGAAATTAATATGAACTACACCACATTTTTATAGTGCACAACATATGAACTTCTGATGTGCTGATACCAATTCATGTACAAGAAGTTCACTTAATAGTGGCAAATATACTGAAATTGATCTGAAATAGTCCAGTTGCTGGCAATACCCCTGTTGGAAAGTCATGCTTGACGAAGTTTCTCTTCAGATATCATTAGAGTGCACTCAAACATATTCAGAAATATGAGGTAGACATCTGGCATCCTGAGCATAACTTCTGTAGCAACAAAATTCACATTTTTTCAGTAAGTTCACATAAAGTTCATTTTTGGTGAGGTTTTTATCTGCTTTTTGTGCCGAGAGATTTTCAGTGAAATCGGGTGGTCCCAGGTTCAATTTCCGGTGGACTTTAAATAAATAAATAAATAAAATAATCTTTTGCCTTGAACGTTTTGAATCTACTGCATTAAAAGTAAGTAATTAACGGTGTTTTCGTAGCTCGTGTTGTTATAATAGACTACCATCCAGACGACCCGGGTTATATCCCCGTTCACATAACTTTCTTTCTCAGGTTCCCAGAACTTCTTATTAATACATTCTAACCTGTCAGAACTCGTTTGTTAAAGGCTCAAGGGAAGAAGGTTTTCCCACCTTTTTCTTTCTACTTCATTTATACAAATTTCAGTTCAGATAAACACAAAAGAACTTTCACAGACTGAGGTCCATTTGGTACTTCAATAATGAGTACAATTAACTTTAAAAGAATGCTAGTAGTAACTTCAATATTGCGTGTTTGGGACGTCATTCTGATGACATCACAGAATTCAATCAAAAGACGAACCAAGTCATGAAGCATGAAAGGCAGTTTCTGCTAAGATATCTGAAGAATTTTGCCTACAGTTTTGTAGACACAAAAACGTTATCTTGAAGCTAACTGACTATGTCAAAACAAGTTGCATCAAGTCAATCGAGCACTCCCACTAACTGTCACGTGATTGTCTAACAAGTAGGCCGAACAGAAAGATGAAAGAAAGGGAGATAATCATTTATGAATGAAAGATAAAATATACAAATGATTTGTACATATCTGATAATGAACTAAGTTTGAATGAATTTAATCCAATTCATTGAAAAAGAACAAAGAAATTGATAAGGTTTCATTATTTGTTGATATCGAAAGGTTCTCTTTTTTTAAAAAAAAAAAAAAAAGATATGAAGCACATTTTTCCTGCTAGTTTGTTGACTTTAATCTTATCCGTCTATTGTCATTGTAATAGCTTTTATAATTGCTGTGTATCTTTGTGTTTATCCCTTATATTCTTCCTTCAGTTATAAAAGTGGTTCCCAACTTCGGAACGAGTTCTCCTTAGGGCGCGGGGAAGACTGAAAGGAGGGAGCAGACTACTGAAATAAAAAACATATTTGAGAAACGAAAAGAAACACCGAACCAGTCTATTTTGTTTTGGTGATCCTTAACGCCTAGTATTTTACCTTGAGCAAACCTAATAACTCCTATTTATGCATGATTTCAATTTTTTTATGGTCTTACTTTGTCTTGACAAAGATTCATAAGCTATATTTGTTTAAACTTTAAAGTATTTTAAATTGTACATCTAAAAACAAATAACGTAATTATACCATACTAGTATGCGAAATTCTTAACGTTATTCTTTCTTGTAAGTTGATTGGCAGCAGAAGGAAACCGCTAGGCTTACAGAGAAAGGCTCCAGATAAAAAAAAATAAAGGCAAGTGATCTTCAAGGCTTATAGGATGTTCTCTTGTCCATAAGACTGTATGCTAAGGTAAAAAGATATTTTTATCTGGGTGTATTTAAGTTGATTTATTGTCGAATCACTAAGTCCCATTTACAAGTGACATAGTGACAAACGGCATGGTGAACCGATGGCGGTTTGCTATTGCCTTTCATCGAATGAAGATGACGTCCTAAGGACGGGACCTACAGTTTAGTATTGGCTCCTAACCACTTATGTCCCCATCGATAATCGAACCAGAGACTCCTTGATTACAAGTTAGCGAGCGTTATCACTCACCCACAGGAGACACTACTTTTTTATTGAAGTATTATTTGCATAGGTTTAGGAGCAGTGAACAGTCCAGGGTTGTCCATTCGTAAAAGAAAGGTGATAAAGCGTGTCTGATTTTTATGGAGGCATTACTGAAATTAAAATTTTAATTTGCGCTACTCTCCTGATTCAATATAGAATCCATTCTCAATTTGGTACAGATTGGTACAGGTTGGGTTTGTGCAAAGAAAAAAAAATAGAAGAGGAGGAGACAGAGGACAAAGATTCCTCAAACGTTATTGATTTACATCCTTGAGATGTTCTGGTACCTAAACTGGTTTCAATTATGAAAAGTTGACGTCTCTGAACGAGCACTACTACCAACAAAGGCAATGAAAAAGCAACCGGGATCTCTATTCTAGGTACCACACTTCTATTCACCTTGTGGAATTGAGAAAAAACCCTGGGAAAGGTTTCAGATGGCTAAGGTGAGCAGGCTTCAAACTGGAGTTAGCTTTTCAGTACCAATCTCTTGACTGCGGCCACGAGAGCTGGATAAAGGTGAGAAGATTTAATTTTATCAAACCTGAAGTGGAAGAAGAAACGAAAGTGGTCCCGAAGTTGGCTCCAATGTTTCAAATTCCATTCATAAATTATTTTATGCTTTGTAGGTATTCAAAGTAAAATATTGACCAATCACGACGCAGGGACAGACTACAAAAAACATTGGAATGATGTACAGGGTCTTTCTCAATACATAGTCAGTTTGGGTATTAAATGTGCAAAATGTATAAAAAATAATTTTAAAAAAACTTTTTAAAGGTATACTTTTCTTAAGCAATTCATACTATAAAATAAAGATTAATTTTGTTTTTTGCATAACTAAAAAGAAAAGCATGGAACACGCCAATTCAAGAATTTATAAAGTGACTGTATATGAGAACGCGACCCATGCTTTCCTCTTTATTCGTGCATAAACACAATTATATTTTGCATTTTAGTAGAAATTTTTTAATAAAAGTATGCATTTTAAAAGTTTATTGTTATTTTTATTTATTTTTTCAGTTATTTCGGTGTTCAAATACATTTTCTCAAGCTAAATGTTTTGTGACTCAAATCCTAAAGTGTTCTGCAACCAGTGAAACGCAGGCTGGTTGCAAGCTAGTATTTATTTTAGGATAAAGAAGTCCATATTAAAAAATATTAAAATATGCTTTTAAAATATAAAAATACATGAAAGTAACAATAGGATATTGTATTGTCACCCAACTTACATCGCTGCGCAAAATTTCATCATTGTATGACGTCGGGAAATGAGATAAATTAATGTTACAAGATTTGATGACACCACGAGCCATTGTGAACTAAATAAATGAATGTTAATTACTTTTAAAATTATAGTACAAGTATAATATTACTAATAAGTCGTATTTTGAAAGGAGTCGAGACACCAGGACATCTACTTGAATACATCAATAGGCCCAAATCACGATATCAATACCGCTATTAGGTGTTAATATTATTTTTCTTAACAGAATAATGTCCCAAAGTTTTTTTACATAGTTTTTTTTTTAAAATCAGTCATCAGCTACGAAACCTCATTATTGAAGTACGAAACAATCTTTAGTCTGTAAAACTAACTTTCTGTTGAGTTGTATTCAAATTCGAATAACCGACGTCAAACAGTAGTCGCGTCGAAACCTACTTGCATTCAGTAGGGTCAACTTGCCACTATTTTAGCAGTAAAGCCAGAATTTTTTTTCTGGTTTGGGTATTGAGACTGGTGGGCAATACAGATCTCTGATTTGCCCTACATGACCTGTATTTATTTTAAGTTGGAAGAAATTTATTGCCACGTAACGCACACCAAGACAGTTTTATTCACATATCGAATCTTACGGGCATGCTGGGAATGAAAACAAATTGCAAGTTTAAATAAAATCGAAATCGTGAAATGTCATGTCTGTGATTTTTGCAGGATGCTAAGATCGATTCTAAAGATAAAACTGAATGTTGAAATCCAAAACGACCACAGTCCAATATAAAGAAAAACAAAAGCAAGAAAGATTATCATCTGCAGAAGCGCCTAATAGTTCTGCAACCAGCCCTCCTTTATTGCTCAGCGCTTTGTCTATCATTCGAGGATAAATACAAAATAGAAACAGCTCAAGAATGTTTTCTCCTGAAAGTTCTTTTGATTTTCGTTGTTTCATGTCTAGGGGATCTGAATGGCGTTCGTGGCAGCACAAAATGGCTTCATTTTGAATATATAAAACTAGAAAAACAAATATAATATACATGAACTTAAAAATATATATATATACTACAAAGTACAAATATTTGTCACCTCAGTCATAATTTCAGGTGACGTTCATATAATAGTACGAAGTTCTGTACTCCCTTCCCTACCAAATGAGCTATTTCAAATTCCATGACTCTCTTCGTACAAATAAATCAATGATTGAATTGAATTCATTTATGGCCTTTAGGTATCTTTGGCTCAGGCCGTCCATTATGAAATATCTGATTACAACATATTCCATCCGAATACAAAGTGTGGTTTCCTTCAAGGTCACTTGGTTTTCAAAACTGTAATTATTGCTGCCTAACTCCTAAGTTTAAAAATTACCCTTTTCCTCTCTAATGCAATTTTAATAAGCAAATATTCTTGAGGATATTCATAATTTTTCAGCAGCCTTCCCACTGCGCAGAACATTTTTATGACGATTTGAATCTGTAGTTCTACGGTAGATGAATGATTGTGATAGGGTCACTTTGTCGCTTCTCTGACATTACGCCATTTTTACTTTTTCTATTGGGTATACTAAGGCGAGAATACCAGTGATGAAACAGGTGTAAGCTCAGAAAGAATCTTCTCTGTGGATCAATCAACAAAACATAAAGAAAGAGATTAAGTATTTCGTATGGAGCATTGTGCTATATGATGCCGAAATGTGGAATGTAGAGGAAGCTTACCAAACCTCCTGGAATCGAATATCTTCTCTCACAAGAGAACTACGTCAACTGATCAGTCGATATTTACATGAAATACCTTTTTCCACTAGGTTTTTAACCTGTAATGACATCCATAGATCCAACCATTTTTTAAAATTTTGAATAAGAATTTTTAGAAACCTAGATTTGTGCCTATTTCCACATGGTAAGGTATACATCTCAAGACACTTGCCGCGTTGAAACCTCTGCAGGAATCTGATCCAAACTTTCCGTGATGACAACAGGTAACGGATAAACCTACTGGGATTTTAAATGTCATGGCCATCATCTTGAAATCCGCCATATTGGATTGAGTTCGAGAATTTCAAATAGGAACAAGGTAATGTCATAGATCGTTTTAGACTACCTTGTTCCTCAAAACCATGACATATCGTTTGAAACTAGCTTGTATCCAAAAATTCAAATATGACGACATTTGTCACCTACGTTTATTATTTAGGAGATAGGTGCTCTGAAATTGATAATTCGAAAATATATACTGTATGATTGTAGAGTTAGTAAAAGTATGCGTAAAATAAAGCATGTACTTGTGTTTATGTCATGAAAAAAAAAAACTGATTCTGTGTGTCTGCCAAATTAAACAGAGGTAAAACGCCACATTTCAAACTCGGAATCTCTGTCTGATAAACAAATAAACATAGGTGACAAATGTCTTTATATTTGAATTTTGGGTACAAGTTAGTTTAGAACGATATGTCATACGATCCCCTTCCTATATAAAATTCGCAAGCTGAATACAAGATGACGGATTTCAAGATGGCGACCATGATACCTATACCCCCACCAGGAGCGACCTTTCACTTATCATCACTCAAAGGTTGGATCAGATTTCCTCAGAGGTTTCAAGACGGCAAGTTTCAACATACCTTACCATGTGGGAAAAGGCACAAATCAAAATTTCTAAAAATTCTTATTCAAAATTTTCAAAAAGGTTAGATCTATGGATGCCATTTTTGCTCATTACAGGAAATACATATTTCATGTAAATATCGTCTGAGCACCTGACGTAGTTCCCTTGTCGGTCTCCCGGCCAAACTTTGATATTTCCTACAATTACAGGGATTTTTTTTGTTTTGAAACAACCTAGAACGGAATGTCTTTGAAAGCCCCTGTGATAACTAAAGAAGTGGATCAATTAAATTAGCGTCGTTTGCACTCTCAGCCCTATCTCAAATGCAACTTGAGCGTGAGTTAGATGTAATGAGTAAATAATTTACCAAAAAGGGACTACAATTACTTTGAAATTGCTAGAAGCCGAAATTCAAATTCGCCAAACTTCAGAATGTGAGGCGAATTCCAAGAATTTGTATTTTAAAAATCATAACCCATATCCATAATCATAAGCAGTATTATGGATGGTGCAAGAACAAATGTGAAGTATAAGTTCAATATGAATTATTATACAACCTTTTCCGAAAATAGGCAACCGTACACAACATCAACTGAAAAAACGTAAATTTGTTTCAGCTAATTTCAGTCAGTGGGAGATAAATAATTGTAGTCAATTGTAATTAGACTTTTGGAACACACTGTTTAGAGTGCTGTTTATTATTTATTCGAAAAAAGAACCTATTTAAACTATTAAACGCAGCATCCTCTGGGAAAACTCTTTCTGGGGCAGGAATGAGAAAGGTAGAGGCCAGGTCTTTCTCTAAGTACCATACTTTTTAAACTGAAAGAAACCGTGGAATGCTTCAATTGCGGTTTGCGACAGGACTTGCACCTACGTGCCTCCCTAATGCCAACCAGGAATCCGTTACCGTAACCAGTAGACCAGATGGTATCTCGTGTGTCGATTTTCGGCTATTAATACTGACATAATAGTACAACATTTCTTCCTTATTCTTTGTAATTTTTAATGTAAAATATTGGAAACAGGAAGCTATTAAAATGAGCCTCCTGGGCTTGGCCACAGATTTTTAAATTAACTGGTTTATTTGCTTAGAGGTTTTTCAAAACATAACAAAAATTACTACTACATTAGACGCACATTTTCAGTGTCAATCTAAATCTGAAAATCTGCATATGAAAATCTCATTTAGTAGATTTTAGTACTTAGTTGTTGTTGTTTTTTTTCATAGTTCATTAACAATAAAATTGACACTTGATAATGTGCATATAACGTATGAATCAATTTCTTATGCTCATTTCAACAAATTCTTAATTTGTGCAATTTCAACTTGAAAATGTTTGCAATCTTGAGTTGTCATTTATTCATTCAAGATAGAAAACGTCAACCTGAATAGACATAAATTATTTTGTCTTAAAGGAATTACGGGTGGTTTCACCGTAATTGCTCAATTTTATTGTAGGATAATCTTCGCAATAGCTCCCAAATTCAGATTAATTGCTTTGTTATGAAAGTTAGTCCTCAACTTGATGTAGCCATATTCCATAATACTTTATACTTAATTATGTACTGAAGTAAGTTATTTCCATTCTTCGGAAATTTTTCCGATTCAGTCTTCAGAAAAATATTATCATCAATTAATAAAAAATTGTTCATGCCGTAAGTAAACTTTTTTTACGCCCACGAGATAAGTTTACAAAATCGAAACAATCAATAAACTAGTTCCGAATGTGAAATTGTTATTTTAATTTATAATAAAATAGGGAATCGTTCCGCACCTTCTGTTATAAAAGCTCAAGAGCTTTCTGTTAGCTTTTGGAAAAATATTTCTTTCAAAACAGCATACAAAAATGGATTTCGTAAAAAAAAAATATACACAATAAAGCTCCCATAGTATCTTTCTTACAGACACTATTTATGTACTACTTGGGTTTAAAAAGGACCATTCAAGCAGATCAGAGTTACATTGGTATCATTCACTCAGCTGCAAGTGTAATTAATTACCCCTAGCCACCTGCCCTCTGCTCTCCATCGCAGAAGGCAACTCATTAACAACTAAGTCGATGCCGCCATTTTGACTTCGATATCCTTCCGCCATCCTACAAGCAATGCTGCTAAAAGTGACAACTGTGCTAAAGACTTGTATGAAGCTGATACATATCTGTTTTATCAAAATGTGATAAGGACTTTCTATTTTTTGAAGATAAGCTTTTCATTTACGCACTTTGTGCGATAAATGGAGAACTACATTTTTGAATGATCAAGTTTCAGAGCTGTGGGTGAACAGTCCTTCCCATTTCCTGTCTGTCGAGATTGTGTCTGATGCATTGTACGTGCCTCAAAAATGGTGGAGAAACGAAACCTATGGCAAAGAAGTAGTATATTTTATTTCGAAAAACATGACAGAGGGATATGAAGAGTAAGTACTTCACTTTCCTTGTTTCTAGCGAGAATACATGTGTAAAGAGTGAAGCCAATAACTGGGCCAGGTCATCGCATGTCGACTGCTTGCCACCATTTTACAGTAGTTTCGTGCAGCTACGAGCTCGGTATATTGAAAATATTCTGTTTTTCATGAAAATAATATGATATTTAGACGTTCGGGAAGGTTTTTGTAACTGAGGATTGTACCCACTTTCAGATTAAAATCGTTGTCATAGGGCATATGTGATGTGCAGTTGGGGAAAAGTGATACAACTTGCCATTACGAAATCTTTGACAGTAAAGAAATCAATGGGCTGAAAGTTTCATTCATAACTGGCAAGTGACACCAAGATCAATCACGCGAATGATATAGGTAATAAACTACATATACGTGAATATAAAAGTGCGACGAGCCAATTGTGACTTAAGTGACAATTTCTGTAGACCAAGCAAGTTGCGAGTTTTTCATTGTACATGAAAGCTCACGGATAAGTCGATAAAAGTTTTCATTTGAAATAAGAAAAACTTGAATCGGTATCAAAAGAAGGTTAAGTGGTTACATTCAGTGAGAAAGTTTTAGGAACAGACGTTCAGTGTTTCCATAGTAAGGATGTGTTTTAAGTATTTCAAGGAGAGTGCGATCATTGTAGTGAACTTTTTTTTTTAATTCATTCAGGTTTTTTTTTTCGATACTTACGTATTTCGTGTTCCAAGGTTATAGTGAATTGAATGAATTAATGAGTGAGTGTAAGTAAGTAATCGTGTTGTGGTTGTGCTTTATGAAGAGAGTTCGAATCTAAAATTATTTTAACGACATTCCTATTTAAATGAGCTGATTACAAGTGTTTCCACGTGTATGAAGTACCAGTAGCAAAGTGTGTGCCTTTATTGTTATGGTTATTTTACTTCATTGCGGATTAAATAGATGAAGGTGTAAGTACGAGTATAATTTATGGAAAATTAACGATTATCTTTACCGGTACCGAAATCGTTAAAGTACTAGACTACAAGATTACCTCGTACATAAAATTATTTGATTTTAGTGATGTAGATGAAATATAGCATCAATCTTCGTCTTCAGTACAGTACACATAACAGTCTAGGCTCTACGTACTTTATTCAGAAGTCCTGGTATAACTTCATTTATTAAGGGTGTATAAACTAACCTTACCCATCTCTGTTAACTTTTGTGTGGTACACTGGCAAAAGATTTGCAGTTGTAGTCAATCTCAAGTGTTAAAGCGAGACGAGATGATGTCTTGAACTTCAACTCGGTTCACATGGTTCTTTCCCTACTAGGATTTGAGGTTTCGAACTGTGATTATTTTAAGAACTAGGGCCATTGTTTTCTACATCGATTCTTACGCGACTGAACGATTCTAAATAGCCGGAATTGAAATAAAGTAATGTGATTCATTCAGATGAACTGACGTTAGTATAATGGAAGTGTTCCGAAACTAGAAGTAGCGGTAGTAACTATTGGGTTTGTAGCCCAATTTAAAAATCTTACGTAAAATAGTCCTACACTGAGTTTTATATTTCCACGGGCAATCTGGAAAATTTCCAGAAGCTGTATTCAAACTTCGTTGCCTTTACATCAGTTTAACGATTTCCTTTGCAGTTTTCACTTTGTTTTGTAAGGTAGGGATAGATATAGCGTGTAAGCTTTAATTAATATTACCGGTGAAATAAGTCGAAACCGTAGTAGGATTTCGATTCAAGGATCTTCTGATTGCACAGTGAGCGTGCTACCATAGTCGTTCCCCTATCGATACTTAAAAGCCCAGCAGTATAAATGCATTTGGGTTCGGTTTACGTTGTCTACTCCAAACAAATTAAAATTTTACAAGATAAAGGTAATAAAAAAGTGTGTAGCGGTGTTGAAACTTAAATTAGAGTAAGTTTTGGAGTCTTGAAGCAGTGTAATAAGGGTAAAAAATGTAGATATACATGGGACTATATGAGCTTCCGCCAAGGGTGAGGATTGGGAGTAACTGATTGTCAACTATGAAAAGTGCATACAGGTATATATAAAAGAATAACCGAACTTGACATTTCTGACCGACTGTAGCTTAACTTATAATCAGTAAAAGAAGACAAGTTAAAAATTACCATATCAGTGTGCCGCCATTAGTATTCCTCCGCGTGCCACCATAACCGTCTCCGAATCATCTGGAATGCATAATTTACGAATTATTATTGTGTGGTGGTTGTACAATTTTTAAGGTAGTTACATTTCGGGTCGTGCGTATGCAAGTGATGTAAAGTACAATATATTGGTCAGTAGGGTGGTGGATGTTTGGGGTAGTTACAAGTAAACCTTAACCATGCATTTCACATTCTTTCAAAGCACCCTTCTCTGCTATGTATAAGGCGTGCATTATCGTTTCGTAATATTTCGTACACGAAAAGAACTTTAAAATGCCACCGTGTACAAGGCCCGTAAATAGTTCGCTGCTCATCACGTTAACTATGACCTGTTGTGGTTTCGATCCGTTGAAACACTGATGAGTGATTGGTGCTTCGTATATTGCTGAGATGATAGCGTAATCCATTAGAAGTACTTGTCAGAGTGAACCGTGTAAAGTTTTCATATAACCCAGTAGCTTATGATCGATCTCTCAGTAAAATTTCTACCTTGCACCAATGAAGTAACTATTATTTATAGGCCTATGATTAAATTCTTTTAAAATTAATTAGATTTCCTAACAAACAGTTTCCAAATGTTTGTGCATAACTGCAAGTTGCTAGGAAGGAGAAAAGGAGGATGCTGGTATTATTTATATTTAATGCATCATCATAGCCTCAGGAACGATTTTTATATTTGAGCGGTCTGTTTATTTGTGATAAGTATATGACGTTAGCATTACACGCCCAATTGATAGTAAGGTTTGCATATGTTTTTGTGTTTACTGGCGCATTACAGTGCTGTATTTCAGTGTGAATTTCCGTTAAGTAAAATCTCTTGTGGTAAGCTAATTTTCCTGATGCTATTATTAAAAAAGAAGCAGCTCGATTCTCAATTTCGGATTATAAACTGGGGCTTGCCACGAGGTTCCGATATTCATTTTCCTTGGGTTCAAGATGAAGTGTGGGGGAAGAACCACGTTAGTCACTAATGCCATTACTGTACAAGGTGGTCTGTGCGTCCGCACCCGAACGTGGTTTGTGTTCCACGTTAGTAATTCCGTTCTCTTTGAAAGCCATCCCTGATTAGGAAGGAAAGCGCCACTTAAAACTAAAATAGTTTCGGAGAATAATACAATGGAAGAAAACTTTTTGTGTTTTGAATGAGGTGTCATGGCTGGCAATATTCAGTCATTTTTTTACCCAGCTTCAGTATGCAGTGTGCGTAGATGGGATAGTTCCTTTTCTCCTGGGCTTTTTTTTCCCCCTCGATCTTTAAGCCCCTTCAAAAATATTTAATGCTCAGAAGTTTCAGAAGGATTTGATTTAGTAGTTTCGAATTTTCTGTACGCCTCTATCGTTTCATGTAGTCAGTATTTAAGATACATTACAGGTATACATAGGAGTAAGTAGGTACGTTTTTATATTATATAAAGCTACAGAGCACAATTTTTAGTGCTCGTAATGATGCTGTGAATTATTTGTTTAGTAGTGTGATAGTCGAGTTAAGGAAGTATTTTTTGTTAATTTTATTGATGAGCTCATGTAAATCTTCCTGCCACTCCCATTCAAATTTAAATAATGATAAGAATTGTATGGTTGAGATAACCTGTTTTCCTCGTTTCTTGTAAGGACAAAAAAAAAAAAAAATCGTGATCCAATGAAGTACATACTGCACCTAGGAGAGCCATTATACTCGAAGGGGTGTGGAGTAAACTGATGAGTGAGCATGCGTAAAGCCAAACTTTGATGAACTTGATGTATGTTGCTGACATGGCTAAATAGGTTACTCGTTTTCGTTTTATATTGATGTTTCTTTACTTACGAACTATTTTGTGTTATTAACTGATTCACCTTCTGCTATCTTACTGAGTGTAAGATCGGTAGAAACAGGTAGTTTCACGTAAGTCGGGCTAGTGTTGATATATGACATGTTTCTTAATTGAGCGACCTTCATCTTTGATGACGTCCTAGTCAACAAACTTCTAGATGTGGGATGCCCGTCCAAGTCAGGATTATACGCATTTCCGGTGGTAAAAAGCGAAGACCGCGAATTACTAATCAGCGCTGCGGAGATAATTTCTTAAGAGAGCCTATTCAGATTACAGAACGTCACACTGGTGTTCACTGTGTAAGGTCAGGGCCGTTAGTTTTCTCCGTGTAGAGATTAAAAGCTACTATTCAGGGATAGGCTACAAATTCAAGTGCAGTCCCAGAACTTAGTTTTCAGTGTGTGCAAGTTTGTCCCCTCTGTTGGCTAAAATTTGCCTTTTACGTAAAATGGTGAAACATACCTGTACATCTAAAGACTTTTTAAGTACACGACGTTTCATTTGAATATCCTGGAAGGCATTTCAATTTCAAGTTTGAATTACTGTTCAAGAAATGAACCAAGATGCGTTTATGTATGCTTCTGTGTTACGATTTTACCGTTCAACGTAACTTACAAGTACGTACAGCCCTCGGTGGCGTGGGATTGGACATTTACATGGCCTTCTACATACTTTAGAATGCAGCTATAAGGATAGGCTACAGAATGATACTTAGGGTCCATTCTACAATCGGCGGCTAAGCTTCTAGTCAGCGCTATGTTGAGGCCAAGTCTAATTTTGGCCAATGAGTGTACTCAAAATAAGTTTAAGAGTAAACTTCTAGCGCTGACTAAAGGTTTACCGGTCGATTGTAAAACTGACCCTTAGCAGTAAAGGTTAGCTTCGACTTTAGATTGGCTGACTCCGTGAACATCCAGGATAGGTAATTTAAACGGAATATCATATTTAGAAGTTAACTTCTATTGACGTTTGTTTAAACTTGTTTTTTTTCTGTTGCTATCAGGTTTTTGGTAAACCAATTATTTACCGAAATTTGATATTTGACGTACATTTCGTACTGGCATTTTCAGGGGAAAGGTGTACAAATGAAGAGTGTAAAGGTAAAAAGGAGAATGAGTACAAAAAATAACTATAGTACAATCATAGGGCGACCATTCGTGGCCTACCGTAAAGATTTTGAAGGCAACTAAAGAAATATAATCGAAGGGCAGATTTTATTTACCAAGAATTTAAGTAAAGCATATACTGGTGGCTGCGTACATGACAATAGAAGTTGTATTTTCTAAACCTGGTGTTTTATAAACCAAAGGCCACTAGGTGGCAATGCCGTCACTTCGCAAAACATCGACAGTATTACATAAATCTATTAAACGGTTCAGTTTTTCTCCTTTTAAATGAAAATGTGTAATTGTCATTAATCATTGGCCCCCACAGACTTTATGCAACTCTAACGTAAGTGGGCCTTTGTGTGTGTGGGGGGGGGGGGGGAAGTGTTCTTAATCTTCTCTTCGTCCTGACTCGCACCCGGTCCCTTCGTAACCAATCATCGGGGTTTCGAATAGCGACTGTACAAATGCTACTGAAATACATATAGTATGTAACGTCATCCCCGCGTGCATGTGGGCAACCACGCACTCTTGTATGCGTTTCATGCGTCAAATTCACTTAAGCTGCATATATTTTGGTAGTGTTTAATTAAAGTTCTTTTCGTTTATTATTTTACTCCAGAAAATTTTGTTGTATTTAAACACTGACTCTTAAACCTCGGTCGAAATATTTTTGGAAGTAATATGTAAAATAGAATGAAATCTACGTTTTCTTATGAGCGTATACATATTTATTTCTGTAAAACATATACATATTTCTGTATTATTAATTGAATCATTTCATTGTTTATATTTTGAAGAACCTTTTTGTGAAAGCTATATAAAGACGTGTAAGACCCTGCTTTCAGAAGCATCACCGTGTGATTCCGTACACGCACTTTGATATGAACATTTTTGGTTTCAAAGATTTCTGCTGCGTTATGGCCCTGTTACGGTTTTACTGACTCATGCTATGTATATATTCAGTTTTCTCCTCTGGAACCTGACAGGCTTTTTTTTTATTATTATTGTTTTCCGCAAATAAGTTTTTTACAATATGTGTAGATTTCCAGTAGTTTTCAAATATATATATTCTTCTAGGACATAATTTTATTGCAATTTTTTGTTGTAGTATTTTGTGCAAGTGATGTTTGTTTTGGGTGAATCAAGTGACTTGTCAGATCGTAAGATTACTTTAACCGTTTTCATTATAAAATATTACAACAAAAACAATATCTACATATTTCACAAAATTAGTGAGTTATATCCAGCTATATCCATGTACACTCCTCAGTGCAAAGGTAAATATGGCCGTGAATCGAAAATCATCCTCATGCTCACAGAAAACTTGTTCGGATGTGTAAATCAAATAGACGAGCTGCCAGTATGGATGCCTTCAATCAGTTGAAGAAGTACGGGACTTGAGATATCTGTCTTTAAGTGTCCCTTCCAGCACGGAGCCCGTTGTAAACGACAAAATAACCTCAGTAATGCCAGAGAAGGTTAAAAGTGGGCCAAAAGTTGAAATGTAGACGTGCAGCCTGGAACATTAACTCAATAGTGAGGGAAAATAAAAATATATTGCTTGCTAACCCTGTAGCACAAAAAGTGATTACGAATCAAACACTATTCAAGTCAGTTAGTCTGCCTTCGGGAATTTCCGAGTTTATGGCTTTGTTTTATGAGGCAAATACTGGACTTGTAATCTTAACACTGGTACTCTATCCGTTAAAGTTAAAACTGGCGTCAAAACCAGTACAACCCAGGGACGTGTTAAGAGAACACTATAGAGTGTCTTGGACTTTAGTAATTTCATCTCTTTTGCAGTTATATATTGGTTGTAGAACATTTCTGCATGTGTGTTTCGCAATATAAGTGCGGATGTTCTCATAGCGTAACATTACATAGTTTGCCAAATGTAATTTCAGTGTACGTACATATACCGTTCATTAAAAGACGATGGTGTTTGTAACTATTAGAAACTGATAATTTCCTATTCTGTTTAAGTGAACACTTTTGATATTCGTTCAGAAGGTAGCGTTTCTAGTTTTCCTACTTTTAAATCTTGGCAATAATAAAGTAGTAAATTTCACCTTACTCTATGGGAAATGAAAAGTAGATTTGTTTCTTTGTGCGTCTTTATTATTATTGCATAATCGGATGTCCCTGATCTTGACATCAAAATAGTCAGTTTCGACGGAAAGCGATGTGAAATGTGATTTTGATGTTTTATCGTGTGAACTTACTATTTCCGGATTGGATTCTTGAATGAACTGTTCCCTTTTAAAGATTTTTTTTTTAATCCAAAAATACATAATAGGTGTAAAGCGCTTCCGCAAAGGAATAATTCCATTTTCAAGGGAACGGCGATAATGAAGGTTTCCAAGCTACGTTTATTTGGATAATAAATTGTCTTCCGAGAATGTAACATGTCTCGATTTAGGAACGTTTTCAGTTTGCGATTTTATTGTGACTCCTTAATTTTTTTTCTTACAAATTTCGATTAGGAAACTGGTTGGACTAGGCGTGGCCAAATATAAAGCTTCCCCTGTATGGTAGAAAAGAAAAAGTACATTTGGTGTTGGCTGCGTACGTCAGTCATGGCCACAGGATATTCCCCAAATTAGTGGGGTAGCGTGAAGGATTAAGTGTGATGGCGGCATGCCTCTGAATTTACAGCTGCAAATGCAGTTAATTCTTAGACTGGATTCGAACCGGGAAATGAGGCTACCGCATTAGGGCAAGCGACCAGCATGTCAGACTTGCCGTCCTGTTAATTCATTTAAACACAGCAGTAGCGTTTCGATTTCGAGATAAATGCTGAGAATATAACTTGAATAAACGCAGAGGCTATTTTGTTTCGAAGTATATCATTTGCAGTCTTGGGAGTGTGGTCGCCGAGGAACTAGGAATTAGGTTACATATATGAGAACAATACAGAAACTTAAATTACGAAGACATTTTTAAAAATTTCAATAATGAGCGCGACGGCCAGAGCCGAAGGTCAAATAAGGGCCAGTTCTGGAAAAACTGAACATGTTTCATAGGAGTCTGTAGGCAATTTAGACTTTATTGATATTTACAGGGGACAGTCGAGTATTTAATTTTACTTGCTGTGGGTTGGACTGGCATGTTTGGTTTGTCTTAATAAATAATTGGGATCTGTAAGAAAAAAAAGAACAACTAAACAGTCTTAAATCTCCCAAACTTGAACACGTGTGAGGGCGATATTGACAGCTTAACATAACAGAATTGTTACTTAGTTATCTGTAGAGCATCTGTGTACCACTTTCTGTGTCTTCCAAAGACTAGCTTCGCATGTGTTGATAACAAGATTTTTTTATCTTCCACTTATTGTGTTCGATTGCGTCATGAAATGTGTGTCCATACCGAATATTAATTTACTTCTCTCACAGTCTGTCAGCAAGAAGGTGTGTTAAGGCAACCAGTCCGTTAATATCACGAAATAGAAATGTTCAAATTTTGCATTGAGTTATTTAGGAAAATTGTCTTTGACATAAATGTTAGTGTAATATCTGCTTTCAGGACGAAGTAATCTGGAAGAAAGGTGATGTCAGATAAAATTATGGAACAAGCCTTGTTATTGTAACGGGATTCAGGCTAGGTAAAGGTTTGAAACATGATTCCAGTCACAATTACATTTGGTCTCCTTCCGACGTCAATGGTTTTGTGGATTAAGGCGCTGAATCGCCATTCGGGAGTTCGAATTCCGCCTTGGACATTGATGTTCGTGGATTTTTAAAGCATTGCGCTCGTGCAATTGCTTAAGACAATAGTTATTAAAAAAGGCGCTATTTTTGGACTCACTGTTTCGGTCAATTATTAACTGTCATGTGTGTGTTAATCTTTCTAAAAGTAAGATTTATTTTACTTCAAAAGAAGCCTAGAAAAGAAAAGAAATATATGTGGTCTACTTTTATATTCTGGAAATAGAACAAATAAACACCCATTGCATAATTCTTGGAATTCTCATCTAGTAGCTTGTTGCGAAAGCTCGCTTAGAAGGGCAAACACTCGGCGAGGCACCAAAGTCCTCCATAAATATATATAGTCACACAGTCTACACATAGGTTCACACGCTTTTTGCGTTCCATAGGTTTTCCAAAAGGTTTGCGTTCGGAGACCGAGTTGGCCTTTCCTAGTCCTGATGTAACTGGAATGTTGTTCTAGCCATGTCCAAACGCTCATAGACCAGCGACTTTGCACATTTCTTTCTAGATTAACTCATCCTCGTTATAGTGTATGAATGTAGAGGTGGTTTTCAAGAAGGGACACGTGGGGAGGGCTTGCGGAAAACATTTCTTATGTTACTCTATTCCTCTCGCTGAGCACATCTCACAGCAGTGTAAGGTTATCACCCAGAACGTTACCTTCTTGCGTTGAGTCCATAGCTTCATGGTGTATGCATCGAAACCAAACCCTCTCATCAGCCCGGAACAACTAGTAACGGGATCCATCGGACCAGACTACCCGGTGTCACTGCCCAAAGTTCGATGTTCACGAGTCCAAAAGAAACACAATCTTGTGGTGTACGTTCATGGGCAACAATAGAAGTCGCTATGACCTCCACCCGAAACAAGTGGAAGGGATGACATCTCTGCGATTATTCTTCCGGGAAAGGGGATGGGAAGGCAGCAGCCAATACCTTTGTCTATACCATCACTATTCTCCTGATAAGACAAGTCATTCTGAAGTCGGCAACGATAACCATTCTACGACGGAGGTTTGGTCAGTGGGACTGGATGTAGTATTAGAATTGACAGTAAACATATTTTTTTTTACTTTACTAGTTTCTCTTTCTCTCTCTCTCTCTCTCTCTCTCTCTAATCCTTGTTCTAAATAGAACTTGTTGCCATTTCATTTGGCACTAAGATTGACCCTCTTATATTGTTGAAATCAGAAACAAGCACGCATGTATTTTTACAAATGAAATCTGCGTGAGGAAGTGGAGAAATCCGAATTCAGGAATTAACTAGTAGGATGCAGTAACTCGCATAATTGGAAGGTCGTAAACATCCAACAGGTGCATCTATGCTACTGGATTGACAGTTTCAACTAGTCAGGATGATGTTAGATTCATTTAATTTAGATAATTTAAAATAACATAAAATGCATAATTTAGAGAACAATAGGAGATAACCCTAGAATCAACGCTTGAAATGTTAACTAATGTATATTTCAAACCATTTCTTGAGTTTAAATAGAGTTAGTGACAGAAGTTTAATTTTTGGTATGCAGACAGCTACCTCAAGACTGATTATCCATATTAAATCATGAACTCATGCAGTGCAAGTTGACAAACGAAGAAATAACGATATCTCTTTGCTAAACTGGTTCGTAACGACCCTTTTTGTGGAAGTAAATTATTCAAACCGCTGTGATGGGAAATACTGATCTCTATGGTCATGCCTGTATCATGTTCAAGGGGAGACAACACTTATACAATATATATTGGTTTACGCAATCACTACGATCCGAGTTACAGAGGGGTGGTTTAGAAGTTGGCAGTTTCATTCGTTTGTTTCATTTCCCCCCTTATTTACGTAATCGTTAGTACGTTACTGGATAGCATATTTCGAGATTCGGTAGTTATATTAATGATTATTGTAAGGGTTGTTAAAGAAAATACACTGGAGTCTCGTTTAACTGAATTTGATGGGAGCAAGGGTGATTCGGATAAACCAGAAACATAGTGATTTACATAACGTAGCTTAGTTTTGCACTACAGTTAAAACAACAACTTTATTGTAAAGTAAACTAAACAATTTTTTCAAACAGGCCTACTACTACAGTGTAATACTATAAAGCAGCGTTCCGCGAACTATGATCCTCAAGACCTGTCCCTGAGTAGCCTGTTGAATCTACCAACCAATAAAATTGGTCCGCACCTGATAATAGTTTACGGAACACTGCTATAAAGCAATTCTATAATATAATTACGGTACTGCATATTTGCTGAAAATTGCAAGGATTTTAAAAATAATTCTTTCATAAGTAAGATATAAATCCAATGTAGCAGCATCTGCAAACTGCTAAAATCAAAATTGTAATTTTCAGAAACTTTTCATGTCTAAATCCTAAGGAAGTTGATACTTCTAGGTCGCCCTCAATGGAATTTCTGTGAAGTATGCTGACCCCACTTCAAATTCACTTAGCATAGCCACGAGGTTTCCACTGAAATCTTGCAACTTTTGTATCGGTATCCACACGCTCAGGTTGAATAACGCAGACTATGCAAATTTTGGCGCTAAATTGAGCGATTTTGTAAGCTTGTTTTACTTTGTAGATTCCTAACGTGCAATCTCGAACAAAGATAACCACGGTAGTTTGCATAAGGTTCAGAGTGTGATTCTACGTTATTTTTAATTGTACACATTTTTTGGTGAAAATGTGCGTAGTGTAAAGTCAGGAGAAGTCACTTTCCCTAGCATATTGTTGGCATCTTAGAAAGCTAGGTGACTGTAGGCAGAAGGATCCGATGTTAATGAAGCACCAACTTTGAACTGCCGAGTGAAAAAATAAATAACCTCTAGTTGGATCATTCGAGGGATGTAGAACAGCTTTCAACCGTCGAGATATCAAGAGAATGAAATGTAATTAATCAAAACTCTTCTTAAAAGCAAAGAGTTGGGACGTCCTTTTATCGTTTATATTATTAAATTCAGGTGACCAACCGCTTTAGGCTGGACAGTCGTCACTCTTTACAGCCGCCGTCTCCCGAAAATTTGGGGGCCTCAAAGATGTCCCGCTCTTTTAAAATTAGAATGAAGTTGGACATTGTCCACTGCACTGAGTGAAGTTACCTTGACACCCAAACGTTTTCTGTGCAGCTGTGCTACAGAACAGTTCACAGCATTCAATGTCTTCGAATACGATTCGTGCCGTGGTATTAACAATAAGTCCTAAAAGAAAGTCCTTTTTTTTTTTTTACTCTGATCTTGAATTAAAATATTCTTTCATACAAAAAAAAATTAGATAGTGATGTTCTGTGTGATAAGCGCAGAAATGAATTTAGTGTGTTGCTAATGGCGGATCAAGTGACATTGAAAAAACATATCAAAGCAAGTAAACAAATATCTGCAGATCATAGTGCATCTTCTAGCAAAACACTGACATATTTTTTCTTCTTTTAAAGACTGAAAGAACGCAGTTGCGGTACAAGAACTAAAATACGACTTCTGCCGGGATCTGTTGAGTGGTTCGGAACCCAATTTACCAAAAACTGTAGGATCGCGACCTCAGAATCTCACCAGCTCGTTCAGGACGTTAATAACAATTCAGTTATTCACACACACACAAACAATAGACCTGCGATTTTATGCAAATTAAATATAAACAACTATTAGGGTCAGTACAAATCCCGAGATGGGGCCTGGTGAGCGTTTGCCTCACATTTCATGATAAAACTTGACAATTTGCGGAGAATTATGATAAATTTATGCTTAAAAAATTAATTTATAGGAAAAATAAGGAAAAGGTCTTGAAATATGTAGTCTTCAGTTCTACGCCCTCTCACGAAAATCTAAGATCCACCCTGATTGATGTTTAGGAAAATACGATAGTTGGCATTAATGCCTGCTGTTGAAAGAATCTTAAGTTCTGCTTTAAACTCATATTTTTTAAACCAAAGTAAACGTCCAGCGGCATTAAAGACCTTTATTTTAAATCCATGATCAGAATGTTTGTTCTGTTTTGTAGATAGTCAAGCAGCAACCTTGCATGAAGTCTCTTTAAAAATTGAAGTAAAAAGCGCATCGTGTGTGGAAGTTTCGAAGGAAATCAAAGCCTTGTTTCCAAAACGAAACGTTCGTTGTTTCAAGAAAATATAATTAGTTTCTTCTGTTTTTCAGTTAGTTAATAAATTAGACCTAGAGTTTACGGTTCTAGTTAATTTTAGTGTCTTAGTACATTTTAAATAATTCATTGTGCTTAGATAATAACTGGTTGCATACCAATAACTATGAGCATGATGTTACAAAGTATCCCGCTTGAGCTTCAGGAAAAACGGCCACTTTATATTAAATCCAAGAGGACATCTTAACATTTGGTTTTAAGTTGGGCTTTAAATATTAATTTTAATTGTGGCATGCCGGGCGTTAACAATGAAGTAAGCCTGTCAAGGATATCTGCACTTTTTCCCCACACCAAAGGCGTCCGTATGGTTTCTTCAATGTGATTGATAATTGAGATTGTCGGTGTACAATGTTCCAGAATAATCCACCCATGTTTAATTGGATTGATATCCTATGAATCTGAATCCACGCAGATATTCAGATTCTGCAGACTTTTTTTTCTTCTTCTTCAGCAGTCCTGCACGGATCCATGGTACATCCCACCGGTCTCGTGAACTATGAAAAGACGGGTGGGCAGTTCGCACGGTAAGCTAAGTAAGCTGGAAGCCGGATACTTGCTTCTCCAGTAGTGCACGCGGGCTGACATCGTTGGATGTGGCATTGTGGTGGGCTAACCACCGCCTGTCCAGGACTCTTTGCTGAAACCATTCCCCTACGATGTGGTTACGATTGTCTGTGCACCATCAATCGACGAGAACAAGTAAGAGCTGCCACATCTGAAGGCGCACCCTACATCATTAGATTCCTCTTTTTATTATGGCCTCCAAAACAGGCAGGGTCCGTAGCTGTTTTTGCGTTCCACCATCATTTTTACCATAATTGTGAATAAGAATTGAAATGTGAGGTGACCATTCGTCTCCGAAGGAACAGTTCCGTCTCCGGTTCTTTCTGTCCCCGATTTCTAGAAAACATAAAATAATAATAATAATTGTCTCAACAAACAAGAAATATTTTGCCAATATAACCAGGTTCCACGAGAAAGACACGTACCTGTAATTACGGTCGCCAGAATGTCAAAAGACAATAACATTTCCCGCATTAGCCTGAAAATATTATTGAACTAATGTTCTGTGAGTGTGTGAATTATTATTAACGTCCTAAACGCGCTGGTGAGCTTGAAGGAGGGGGACCTACAGTTTTAGGTAAAGTGGGCTCCAGGACGTGCATGTTGACTACGAGTTCATGTCCCGCGAGTGTCCATTGAACAAAGTGGTTCGGAGCCCAGTTTACCGAAAACAGTAGGTCCCCTCAATAGTTTGGCAGCTTGTTTAGGACGTTAATAATGATTAGGAACAGTAGAATTTCGTCGATAAATGTGTTTAAATTTGGCGAGTGAAAATGTTTTTTTAAAAAAAATCGTAAGTTCAAGGTATAAAATTTCTTGGCTAAAAATGATAAATGATGTTTTAAAACTTTAGACATAAAAAGTGTACGAATACCGTCTAACCCACACAATGACTCCCCTTGTGATAATGTAGTTCGTCTTTTTCCCGCTAGATGGCAAACCGTATTCGTAAATTGGCTGCCATATGTGGAGGATTCAGAGTATATCATTCTCCGTGCTACGCCAGTCTGATGATAGATTTTTTCAAGGCTAATTATATTCTTTCGATTGCTATGTGAGCACAAATTTAGGCATTATTTTCGTGGATGGAAGCAAAATATAATTTCGTAAGTCGAAAAGCACATTTCAGAAAATGGCAACTCCATTTGATTTCTCGAGTGTTTAAATTTTCGGCCTGTCGCGAAGTTCTACTGTCTCTATTAATAATTCAACCAACCAACGAATTCTGAATCAGAACCTAAATTCTTCGATACGCTGTTTTTGAACCCTAAAATTAGTAAAAGTAAATAAAAATTAATAGACGAATCATCTTCGAAGGACGGAACCATTTTCCCGTCTGCACCCTTCACGTATTTTGACGTTTTTTCAGTAACATCATCTGAATTATTGAGTTGAAACTATCTATTATAGCAGGTCTTCGAAACACGTACGTAGAGAATCAAGGAAAACTAATTTGAAATTCGTGGAAAACTTCGGATCAGAACAGTGCGGAAATTGGAGGACAGTTGTGTGTTGCTAAATGTAATTTGAGAAATTTCAAATGATGTTCTTGGTGAGTATTATTCGGCGAAATGGTTAGACATGTATTGTTGGTACAATTTCGCGTTAGCCTGGTGTAAATAAGAATGTATCGTGGAAAACTTGTATGTATAAGAATGTCAATTCGGAGGCACTGATTCACTAATTCCCATATTGGGTCGAAAATAGTATTAAATCGTTTATAACTATCTTGGAAAGGAAATCCTATTATTACGATACAACCCATCCCCCGTGATTTAGTGGATACGGTCGTTGAATTCGCATCTCCACTGAGAAACACACAAGCGCGAGTCACTGAGATTTTCAAGAGCTCCGTACAGTTTCACCGTTCGAATGGCAGTGTTGTACCTAGACAAAGACCATAGCTGCTATCTTCCCTTTCCCTGGTACCGGGTGAGCCTTGCCAAGACATGACCCTCCCTCAATCATGTCATGGTCTATGCACAAAAATAGAAGGTACAAATATATTTGTTGTAGTAAGAAATTCGATGTTGATGTTGCGTTTTCAGGATGGTCTGAATTAAAAGGAATCAGTTTAAGCTACTCTTTTCTTATAATGAAAAATATTAAACGTAGTATGTGTGGGCGTGAGCTTGTATGTTCATTTTGCAGACATTCTTTTAACTGGTGTAGGGAAGTAAGGCCCATTGCAAGAGATCTTCTATTAATGAACGAGGTCAGCATCAGTTTATTGTCATTTCCGAGCTACTGAATAGCGTCTTCCTTTCAACCTACGCAAATGCGACGAGCCATTCGCAGGAACGAGTAGTAATGGTTCGTAACCGCTCTCTCTTGTCAAGAAGTCGAAATATTAAAAGAATTCATTCACCACACCACCCCACCACCCAAAAGAGATCTATGTAGTACAGTATTTAAAATTACTTGATACGAAATACGTATATTCAGCTATTAAAGATAAGCAGTCGCATTCAGAAACTCTTTTTTTTTTCTTTAAGTTACTAGCACTGAACCAACGAGTAATTAACAAACAGTCAATAACATTGGTAGTCACTCGTTAGTACAGCGCTAGTCACTCCAAAAAAATGTTTCTGAATACGGCTGATGGTGTTAAAGAAATTGTTTAATATACCAACGCAGAACTTCAACTTTAATATAGTTATATATATATTCGTTGGATAAAAAGGTTAAACGATTATAAAGGGTGATAACGTAATGCACCGACGAACTTCAAGGCATGATTGTTCATTATAAAAATAAGGTAAAAAGGCCTAAGTCATCAGCGTGAAAATTTGGCCTCGTTTCGAAGCTACAGGCTGCCGAAAGCGTGAGAAAATGAACTTCAGAGCTTAGTGTATCCAATACCAGCGAACCGTGCTGATGCTGCATGGTATCATCAAAGACTGCAGACTTGATCTATCCGAAAATGCATATTGCATATTTGTGCAATGGGTGCGCACGAGATTCCCGTAAATTCTCTGAAGTGAAGATAAATCGAAGGGGCCATGAATGTGATGACTTTTCTACAAGTAAAAATAATTCAAGCCATGATTAGTTCTAATATGGAATTAGAAGAATTCAATTCTGAGTTATTTGACGACCAGCTTGTGACGTCATAATTCGCTGGCTCAAATATCTCGGCTAAAAACTAATTCTTTAAAACACTTTTAACTTCATATCAGAAATCCATAAACACCGCGAAACCTACTTTCCAAAAATGTTGTCTTTCCATAATATTCTAAACTAGAAGAGAAACATTCGGCAACATTAAAAGGAGCGTTCAGAAAATCCCGTGCGTACCGATTCCATAATTTCAGAATATGCATTTTTGAATAATGTTTTTTTTTTTTTTTTTTTTTTTTTTTTTCACGATAGCATGCTACATCAGCTCTTTTATTCGTATTGGAAATATGAAGTCCTAAATTTCTCTTTCCCACACTTTCGGCGGTCTCTAGCTCCGAAACGGCCGAATTTCCACCCCGGTGACTTGCTTTTTTTAAATTGTATTATCGATTTCTCGAAGGTAGATAAAAGGATGAATTCCTCCGACTGAAACCAGTAGTTCCCATAAGGAAAGTCGAAACATGCATAGTTTCGAAGCGAGTAGCGAAGTATTCACAAGTAAATTCTCGACATACTGGCATAACACATATCGGCGTAGCTAATCACAATGGAAGTTGAGTAGAGTTTGATTGTAGCAGTACAGCGTTAACATTACGCAGTAAACAAGCGTAGAAATCCCCTTTAAGCTGCATTTTTAAAAAAATCATAAACTGTACTCATAAACATTTATCGGGTACAACTTGATTGTGATTTGCTAAGCCGAAGCATCTTACATTGTTATTTGTCGATATATTACTTCATTCATTCGAGTGCCTCTTATTCCGAAACTACGCGTTTTTCAAACTTTCTTCAAAAGGAGCTTTCGTTTTTCTAGTCGGAGAAATTCACCCTTCAATATTTTAGAATCATTCACCCTATAATCATAATCAGTCACAGTCATATTCGATTTACTACTGGATGAGGCCTCTCCCCCAGGGAGGAGATTGGTCTACTGCTCCCACGCTGACCAGACGGGTTGGGAGAGGAGAGACTAAGCTCTCACTGTGATCGCCACTATCTTTTATTCATAGCAGCTCCCCAATTGCATCACAATGCTGGGTGGGCACCATTCCAGACCCACACGCCTTGGAGAAAATATCCTTGGTGGCAGCGCCGGGAATTGAATCCGGGGCCCCTCAATCCGTTATAGAGAGCTAATCCCATACCGAGCGGTCGTAACTCAGTTGGTCGGAATGTCCATCGCATTCTGGAGGCCATTCTGAGTCGCACCAGATTAATGTCATCCTCTCTCTTACCCTATCTCGGTCTGAGCGGAAGATGCCTAAAGGCATAAATAAAGATTCAAATGGCGAGTGAACTTCCATTATCTGAAGTAATGACTGACAGAATGGGCGCGGCTAAT
>JAGDQP010014123.1:0-12917 GCA_022664845.1 Lepisma saccharinum | reverse complement strand
ACCACGCCATTTTACATCTTCTATTTATTTCATCAGTCAACTTGGCATTCGATTTATTGAGCTGACCTAGGTAAACATACTCATCACCTATGCGTATTGTCTCCGCTAATTTTTATTTCCTTCTTTGTAACATGTTGATTGTACCTTTTCTTTTACTTAAATTCATTTTAAGAGCTATTTTCGAACTCTCATTACTCATTTCTTCCATTCTGGTTTGTAGTTTTTCTGCACTTGAAACAAACAGGACTATATCATCAGCGAATCGTAGGTGATGAAAATATTCGCCATTGATGTTTATTCCAACTTCATCCCAGTTTGAATTTTGGAACCTACACTGCAGGACAGCTGTAAACAGTTTTGAAGAAATTGAATCTCCTTGCCTTACTTCTTTTCCAACTTTAAATTTTTCACTTTCTTGATGCAGTCTAATAAGTGATGACAGATGTGGCAGTCGAGTAAAGGTTTCGCAGTAATCTGATGTATGTCCTTTCGATGGCTTTGATGTTCAAGTGATTTAAGGCTCCTCGCTACTCCCTCTCTCAACGTTTTTCAAAATATTTCAAAATCTAATAGCATTATTAAAATTTTAAGAAAATACATCTCGAGTACTTACAAATTACCATGAAATACAATGGACAGCGATCTCGAGATCTTGTCCATTGATAAGTGATACGTTGTCAATTAAATAATGACGTCATAATCTTCGACAACGAATCACTCATCAATGAACAAGATCTCGAGATCGCTGTCCATTGTATTTCATAGTAATTTGTAAGAGAACTATCTTCTTAAAATTTTAATAATGCTATTAGATTTTGAAATATTTTCAAAAATGTTAAAAAGTGGGGGAGGGAGTAGCGAGGAGCCTTAAGTATTTCTGCCAAGGTGACCGAATCGAAAGCTTTTCGGAATCCAAACATAGTGGAACATGACCGCCCTTGGTCTAGTTGTTAGCGTGTCTGACTACGGATGAAGGGGTCGCGGGTTCGATTCCCGGAGCTGCCAAGGATTTTCCCCAAGGCGGGTCTGGAACGGTGTCCACACAGCATCGTGATGCATTTGAGGAGCTGCTATGAATAAAAGAAGGCCATTCTGAGTCACGCCAGATTAATGTCGGTATGGTACTTGAAACTAAGTCCTGGCTCACTCATCCTCTCCCTTACCCTGTTCCAGTCTGAGCGAAAGATGCTAAAGGCGTAAATAAAACTTCAAATGGCGAGTGAACTTCCGATTAGTAATGACTGATAGGGTGCTAATTCGCAAAGTCTGTTTTCCGCTCGTAAAGGAATCTTTAATTACAAATTTTTACTCCAAATGGTCATTCTGAGTCATACTTTCGCCAGATAAATGCATCCAGAGTTAACGAAAATACAGAAATTCACGTTTAAAAAAACTTTATATATATTACCACTAGTAATGGATTGAGTATGGCTGTCATTATATATCATCATCATATTCAGCCGTTTTCTATCCACTGCTGGATGAAGGCCTCCCCCCTTTTCTTTCCACATATCTCGGTCTGCTGCTATCCTCATCCATGTAGCTCCTGAAAAACGCTTGATTTCTTATATATATACATCATCATCATCATATTCAGCCGTTTTCTATCCACTGCTGGATGAAGGCCTATAACAATTAAATATTTTTTTTTTTAAATTAAAAAAACTTCATAATCTGTGAACACAGCCTATATAATATTTCTACTATTAAAAAGCGCTTGCCGATGAGGTTCGTCGTCGTTTGTTCGCTTTCGAGAAAGTCTTGTACGGATTAAAAATTCAAATATTGGCACCGTAAGTTTGGTTGAAATAGGCTAGGAAAAGTTTTGAGGCTGATTATAAATTGTAAGTTGCAGGCGAGCATTTGGTACTAAACGGTTAGTATTATCAGCCCAAGAAATTAGTTTTTTAAGAGAGCGAGATTATTTTAGCCTGAATTTGAAACTGTGTCTGATTTTCTGAAAGTTGCTACTTTGAAGAAAACAAAAATTGTAGACTCCGTAACAATGGAAAATACCTTTAACAGTGTATAATAGCTGAGAAAATACATCGATTTTGGAGGTGAAGTCTAAAAGTTAATGCTAAAATACTATATCACTGCAAAGCGTTTATTTTTCCTTCTGTAATTTCTTTGGTTTCCAACATCATATTGTCGGATTTTTTTTATTTCGTGTACTTCAGAATATATTTTGATAATCGACGGTCTTTAAGATATATAGAACACATCAAACGAATTTTCAATTATTTTTTTTTGGGGGGGCTCCCCCTAATAAATAAATAAATAAATAAATATATATATACTGTAATTTTAGGCAAAATTTATGGATTTTACGTAACTCTCGCTCAAATCCAGGAACCAACTTTAGTTAAGTACCTGTTCGGGAGAGAACATTTAAAACAGTAAGCTGCAAGTTTGATAGTTACAATATTTAGGACCAAATCTACCCCTCAGGCGACGTGTGCCTTTTGTGACCGTATCAGTTAACAGAAAACTTTGATCAACACCGCAATATCGGTGTTAGCGAACTCCCCCACCCACCCCAAAAAATGGTGGTCTTAATGTGTTCGGCCGTCTGTAACGCAGGATAGTGCTGCGACTTCGATATGACGGACCGTTTTAATCGGGTAAATAAAACTGGCAGGTCAGTTTTAGTTAGCTTTCTCCATTTCAAGAATTCATGCTATTACCGATCCAGGGTTTGGTCTATCCTGTTGCAGCTTATGGGCAACAGCTTCGGTTTTACTTATCGCACTTCCTCCTGACGCACACAAAAATACTTTACTGTTATTTCTCTTTACGTAAAAGTTTTATTTAACAATAGTTTCATTTGAAAAACTTGACCGGGGAAGAGGGTGTAAAACTAACAGCGACTGGAGCGTTGCCGCTCAGCTGTGGCATCCCAGAGTGGGAGAACGGCTGCAGCGAGCTCAGTTTCTTTTTTATTTAGCGGTCAAACCGACATCGCTGTTGCCATAAGAGCAATAGTATACTATTAAGGATAATCTAAAGCAACGATCTCCAACAAAAGATGGCAGCACTACCTCCGTATATGTCTAATGTATTTTCATTGCTGCTCCTACAAATTCAAGTCCAGAGAGTTCAAACTTTCAGGGAAGAAAATTCATAACCAATTCAAGAGCATGATCGATGCCGATTTTTTATTTTCGTTTTCCTTCATTATTGTTGTGATTATCGAAACCTATAACAATGAAGCTCTTTCAACAATGAACAAAAAAAAAAATTAAAAACGGCGTGGATCATGCCCTTGAATTGGTTATTAACTTTCTTCCCTGAAAGTTTGAACTCTCTAGGCTTGAATTTTTAGGAGCAGCATTGAAATCTCGTGTAACAATGAAAATAAATATATTAGACATATACGGAGATAGTGCTGCCATCTTTTGTTGGAGATCATTGCTTTAGATTATCTGGACGAGTTTCAGTATTCAGACTTCAGTACGTTGTCGTTGGGTCTACCCTAAGTTTAGAACAGAAGCTTATTTATGTTAGTTTTCGTGGGAATGCGTTTCCTCTTTATGTATCAGTTGGGATTTTTATGTTGTTTCCATTCCGTTTTCCGTTATGTGTTTTTTATTAGAAGTGTTATATGGAGGCAATCATACAAGATGTGAGAATTTGAAGCACAAAATTATTGATCTCCAGGCAAAAACAGGGCGAAAAAACTGTCCTCGAAAGTCTGAATTTTAAGGGGGCGGGGGAAATCAAGATTGTGAATGTACAGAAGTCAAACTTGTTTTGAAATGTTTATTTTCGTACATAATTTTGTTGGCATCAATTTAATAATTTTGTTACAATACTCCAAAAGTAATACATTAATTATGAAGACTGAAATTGATTATTTTCCCAAATTATGCTTTAAGTATAAAATATGCAGTTATAAAATTATGTAATCACTTTGAATTCTAAAAGTCGTTTATTGAAAAATCTACATTTTTGCTTGTATTTTATTTATTTTAAAATGTGGTATTTGGTCACCCCGCTTGTTTGTGTAGCTAAATTATACACTAAAAGTAAAGTTAGCAAAATCGTGGACCGTGTAATATTTTGGAGGAAAGCGGCTACAATTTGAAATGAATTCTAGTTTCCGAGCGTCTTCCATGCACTGAAATTCTGTTTCCACTTTCATGGCTGATTATCGCGGAAACAAGGCTCCAATTGGCCGAAATGTTATCACGCGTTGTTTGAGCGTGGTCATGGGTTTGAGTATCCTGGGAGTCGCCTGAACGGAGTTGTTCGGGATCCACTTCAGCAGAAACTGTAGGTCCCGTTCTTAACCCACTCACAGCATATTTACGTCGTTACTAGCAATTCAGTTTTTAATTTCATTTGACCCCAGTAGAATATCGTCAAATTAATTTGAGCGAATTTTGTTACACATTATAATTGCAAAAATATATTTTGTTCATTTATGAAATCTCAAATGTTTATAAACAAACCTGTCCAAATAACCATGAAAAAGAATTTGGTAAAAACGTAACTTACAAAAATCCCACTTCTGATACGAATAAGACAATAAAACATATTCCCAAATGGAAATAAGTGGAATAAATTTAATAAGGTGGCAGGGATTGATCAGTGATAGATAGACAATTGGTTATAAATGTTCGTTTCTCATTAAATAATTCCTGGCTACCGCTCTGAGAGAATTTATCAATTAAGTTGGCGTTTGAAGAAGTTGCGATGTTCAGAATAGTTCCGATGCATCGAGCGGCCGTATCATAGTTGGTAGAGCGTTGCCTTAGCGTTCGGGAGGTCCTGGGTTCCATGCCATCGGCCGACAAACCTGACAGGTTTCCCCTCAGTTACACCAGGCAGATGCCGGGATGATATCTTAAATGTAGTCCCTGGCCGACTCTTTCTTACATCCTTTCCCTTACCCTATTTTGGCCTGAGCCACAGATACCTAAAGGCTGTAAATAAAATTTAAAATAAATAGTTTCCATGCTAAAAGATTTCCTGTATATGCAACGGAACCAACATTTTATAGTTGACAGCGCAACATACATGTTAATGGGATAGAAAATGGGTTCCGACATTGATGTGGAACCAGTCATTCGGACGGGAAACAAAATCAAGTGAATTGACTAGTGGGTGGTTGCACAGGATGTTTGTATTTTAATGCCGAATTGACGGCGGCGGCTAAGCTGAGAGCCGTTTCCTCATCTTTCATTTAAATAGAAAGTAATTCCCATTGGACCGGAAGTATCATTTTCCGGCAGGTGGGAAGATACCAAGACCCAGGCATCTATTGAAGAACGGCAGGTGTTTGTTTATTGGAAAATTCGGTGAAGATATTTGTTCTTCACCCATAGCATGCAAATGTATTTAGTTCTTGTGGTCGTTGATATTAATTTGTGTTGTACCTTGGAAAGAATATGCAGCAAAAAAACCTGTTTAATGAGGTTTTTTTTCTCTTCCTGTAGATTTATCGAATATTTACGTACATGCGTTGCTGGTATTATATTTTTTTTATTATTATTATTATTATTATTATTATTTTTCATCAGACGCGAAAATTTCGTTTTATTACGCACGAAAACTATTTTGATGGTGGAGAGACTCGTGAATTCGAGCCTACTATCTCGTAGGTACTAGGTAACACACGACTGAATTAGCTCATAGGGCCAAGTAGTATTTTTTTTTTCTTTAATTACAGTACTGAGAGTTTCTTTTTCTTTTTTTTTCCAAAATCCGAAAAAGAGATTTCGTGCAAGTACTTCATGATCCTAACAAATAAAGATAATCTTATGAAAATTTTGCCCGCATAGTCCTGTTACGGCGACTGACTTTCGATAAACACTGGGCTCAAACCGGCTATCCCGAGAAGCGTTTCCTTCAGTCTCACTAGGCAGATGCCGGAATGGTACCTTCAGTAGAAACCCTGGGCGCTATCTTCGCCGTTCCTTCTCCCACGGTCATAAAGTGGCCACGACCTGTAAACCTAAGACAATGTAAAGGCCGGAAAATATATAGTTTGATTAATTTTGTTATAGCAATAATTTAATGCCCGACGCTGGGGACAACAGATTGTAATAATAAAAATGTACTTATTATTTAAAAACTGGAAAACATAGGAAGCTGAATTTTTTGCTGAAGAATGTTCTAAACTGATAGTTTTTAAACCAGTTTCAGACTATGTACATTTTGTTTTAATTAGTATTTATGTAAAGATTGATTTCCATTTTTCACTACTTCACAATACTAAGAGGATTTTAATTGTGTATTTGCTGTAGGTATGTTGAGTAGATTTGACACCTTTGTAAGGCGGTCTTGAATGAGTATTTTTTTAGTTTTCCTCAATCCAGTGAACTTCGAATGTTTAAAGAAATTACCCTAAAATATCGTTAAATAATGTATTAGTTTGAGCATTTGTTTTTCCCCTTCCAGATCGTTTCGCGTGATACCATTAATAAACAATTTGTGTAATTTACAAATAAATGGAGGGTAATTTTTCTTTTTTCCTTGAAGGTTATGGCGTGCTTCATAACATTACATTTTTGTTGTATTCACTTGCAGCATAAAAATACAAACATAGCTTTAAAGACATAAAAACTTTGGTAAACTTCATTATATATGGGCCAGTCAAGTAACTTTTGACTTCGGCCCTGTACATCTAGTTACATCCACAAACATCCATGCCCCTGACGAGATCCGAACCCGCGACCTTCGAGTCGCTGGCCTAACGCCTTAGTCCGCACGCCTACCCGGTCCGCTCTTTGAAGACGTAACTCCCTTTTCGATTATTCATAGGGTAAATTTTGACGCATAAAATCGTCGTTGTGGTCTGTATATTTCAAGTATTTTTTTTTTATGTAAATTTTGCGATGATCTGTCCTCGAAAAGTGAAGCTTCAGCGTCAATTTTGTCATTCTTTTTAACTTTATTTTAATTCAAATTGTGTTTCTAAAGAAAGTTGAAATCGAATTTACAGGGGATCAACCTCCTAAACGTTTTTCTTGGAACACATTCAGTTGAGTCAGCATTTTAAGTATAAGGCTGGGAAACTGCATATTATATTTAACCATATACAGTATGTTGCAAAATAACACCATCTCACGAGATTTCTTACACGAAAATAATTTTTAAAAAAGTTCAGACCATCGAGAGAGCACAAATGCTTCGTCTCGGTGCTCTAGGCTGCCGAAAGTAAGTGAAAATGAACTTTACAGCTTGATATTTCTAATACTATTGACAATAGAACTGAGGCGGCATGGTACCCTCAAAGACCTGCTATATCCAAAAATGCATTCCAATACTATGCAGTGGGTGCGCAAGGGATTCTTCAAAGATCAGTCTAGTATTCTCAGAAATACTCCTGGGACGGGCGTAATCCATGGTGCCATTACCGCCCATAAAATTCATTTTATCTTTATTTTATCAGAAATTCTCTGAAGTAAAGGGTGTCGAAATAAGCAAGAGTTCCAACAAGTAAAAATAATTAGTTGGCGGCAAGTCCATATTTCAAACAGATGTCCTTTGCGGAATGATTGAATGAATTGTATCTATGGCTCAGACCGGGATAGGGGAGGGGAAAGGATTTGGGAAGGTGTCGGCCAGGGCCTATGTTGGAGGTGACTGAGGAAAAACCTGTCAGGATGGTCGGTCGCTGGGATGGAACCCACGACCTCCCGAATGATATGCCAACGCTCTACCACTGAGCTACGGCGGCTCGGTGCAGTTTTCTTGTTAGGAATGTCGTGAGGTAGTTTCGTCGTTATTTTGCAAGACCCTGTATTTCGTTCATGCATTCAGTCGAGTAACTAGATTTGTTATAATCTTGCAAAACCAAGAAAATCTTTTATACCTTGGTAATATGAAAGCTGCTGGAAGCAAATTGTAACAAAATTGTAGTATTTGAATTCCTCGATGTGACTTACTTTATTATTACACTGTGTACAAATTCTGTCTCGAAGTATAGTTATTCATGACGTTAAACCACTATTTACTACGAAAACTAAGAATAGGTTATTCTCGTTATAGAATTTGGATTCTGTAAACAATTGAATTTAAATTTATTTAAGTTTTTTGCTCAGGCCATTTAAACTATTGAAGGGCTGAAGGTGCTGAATTATTAATATTTATAGTAAATTTTATTTATTATTATTATTTATCGTGGTAAGAGTTTCTAAGATTTTGTTACAGAAAAAGTTTCTATGTAAAATAACGTTACGTAACACTTCCATCCACTAAGCCCTCCAGTTAATTGTCTTGAGTATTTCAAATGATTTCATTTCCATCGATAGCTATCAAATTATTTAATAAAGAAAATTATTGATTTCCGGATATCCAGTTGAATCGGAATACGGCACATACGGCTTGCATTTCATTTAACATTTTTATTAAACCATGGTAAAACGGAAAATGCATACAGTCAGTGTATGGAATCAAAATGTGAAGATTATTCACACATTGGATAACTTGTGATCTTGTTAATTGTTTTATATTGGCCCTGTTTTAATTTTCAAATTCGTAATGGTTGATAAATGTAAATTATGTTAGCTTCTGGCTAACGGAAATCCTTATGTTTTTCGGATAGCTTCACTTTTGTAGTGTAAAATTACAATGGCTGTTCAATAAAGAGTGATCATTTTTATGCACATAATTTATGTTGTTGGCTTAAGCGTCTTTTTTTAATACCATTGAGACCCATTTTTGTTGTTTTTCTGTTTTATCGAAAAAAAGTGAAAATTTAAAAAGAAATCTGTTACTATTCCTTGTGTTTAGAATAATAAAACAATTAGATATCACTATTTTGTGACGAATAATTAGCTTAATAAAGTAGCAATTAATTGCTCTTCGTAAAATAGTGTTTACTAATTGTTTTTTCATTCCAAACCCAAGAAATAATAGTCGAATTCCTCACTTTTTCGATAAAGCAATTAGTGTTTGAAAAGATAGAGAAAAACAGCAAAAATGGGCCGCAAAGGCAGGGCTTGAAAAATCCCGGTCGCCATAGCGACTGAAAACGCGAGTCTGGCGCCTAGCTTTTTATTTTTAATTTTATTTATTTATTTTTTTTATACGTTAGACCTTCCCAATTTTACCTACCAGTAGTTCTGTTTTTTATATGCTTGGATGGGTTAAAAACAGAATAAATTCGAGTGAACATAACATTGAAATGTGCACCAAGGTATTTGATACTTTCACCTGGCCAGAAGGGAATGAACTTGAGAATTTTGGAGAAAAGGAGATCTAAACATTGGCGCAGCATTTTAAGAACCAACTTATGGATTTTACCTAAACTTTGAAAAATTATAGCAAAGCATTCTTCATGAATGGTATGAATGCAAAGTTGTGTCAGACAGTTAGTTTCCGATTTTAGGCAGTTTGCTTTGTATTGCGTCAGTGTTTCTTGAAAGAGAGAGAGAGTTTAATTTAATGAACCTAATCAAGAACAATTTGAGGTCATCAATCAATGTTGTGGGACAGACTTAGTAACATCCATCATTAAGAGGATTTTGATCCATCCAGAACAGTGGACAATTGGTATTTCAGTGCTTAAACTACAAGACATGTGTATGGAGATAAAACACACACTGCTGCTTTGTAAAACTTCACTTATCTTGGCTTCAATTGCTGTAATCTTCGAGGGATAGCTTGTACTTTTTATACCGGAAAACTAATGTACGGCCAAAACATGGAGGCCTATGCATCAAATTGTATTTGTATTATTGTGACGCCTGGTTTTCAGAATTGGCATCTAGGTCAGAAGAAAAATTTCCGAGCCCTGCTCAAATATGTGTAATATACATATGGTCATTTTTGTATTATTGTCACCAGAATTGCGCCTGTGATAGCTGTACAACTCCAGACAAGTTCGGTTTTACGTACAGCAAGAAAATGGGGAGAACACGAGAGGAACAATGCTTCCGTCTAATCAAATCGTCAGCTGGGGCGTATGCAAGTATCGAAGGTTGTTTAAAATGTTTAAAGACGGGAGGCAATTTCAGATGAAGGTAGACCCAGAGCCCCAATCACTGCTCTTACGGAGAATAACATGTGCACCTCTGCTGTCATTATGGGAGAAGATAGTCGAATAACGTGAAAAAACACTATCAGATATAACTGATTATTATTATTATTGGGTGCTACCCACACGGTGATAGCAGAAAAATTAAATCTGAGATATATTTGTGCGCAGTAGACGATAATGCACGCCCGCACCATACTCACTGTCGCGGAAATCCGTGCAGTGCGTTTCTCATGCTTGCTTTAGTCTAGCTCTAACACCGTTCAACTTTTTTCTTTTTCCAAATTTGAAGAAACTCCTTTGTGGGAGGCATTTATTTTCCATTATCAGAAGCAGTAGTCAAGGATGTGGAGGCCACTTTCAGGGAACTTTAAAAAAAAAATGGTTTCCAGCATGCTCGAAGACTGGAACGAACGCTGAGAAACGCTTTAAAATTATTATGAATAAAGATAGTATAACAAAATATCACTCTTTATTGAACAGCCCTCGTATATTAGAAGTACACTCTTGAATATTATATGTTGAGTGTTAATTTTGCTTGCAGCTTGTAATTTAAATTCTCTTTTTTTATTTCAGTGGGAACTGTTTGGTTCGAGTACGGGCACAGGTGATGATGCGCGATGACAGCTCGGGGGGCTGGGTCCCTATGGGGGGAGGGGGCCTCTCCAACGTGTCTGTCCGTAAACGCACCATACCCTGTGACCGTGACCAATCGAAAAATGAGTATCTCATCTTCGGCCGAAGAATATCTGATCAATCGGTAAGTATTTAACGTTACGTACGAGCGTTTGTGTTGACTATAACATTGAACATTGAAGTTACAGTTAGTTATATAACTCTCGTTTGTACTTGTTAAGAACCTAATTATTAGTATTGAGGATTCAAATTCGAACGAGCTTGATGCTCTAATGATCATTTAGCATATTTATGGCAAACTTACACGAACAGCTATTCCTTAAGAGCTAACTGAATGTTAAATAAAATTAATTCGATGAAGATTTCATTGTTTGGTATGGTTTGAGTAGTGTGTGATTTTGTCCGTTCAGAACTTATTTAGTCCTGGATTCGAACCCCGCCTTGTTAAATTTTCAATTCTTCAATTTTATGTCATTCTGATCCTCAGTACTTAAGCTGTTTATCGTAATTTTTCTTGATAAAAGGATGCTTATAAATAACTTCTTTGTGAGACCCGCAGAACTTCACCATGTCTGACTTTATATTGGCAAAATTGACGAGGTTTTGTTTCTGGGTTTACTTGGCTGCTACGACAACCAAACGAATTTACTCTCAAGAAGGCATTTTCTTTCATAACTGATACATTATCAATATTAAAACCAGCCGTAACTGTAATTGTTGTTGAATTGAATTACATGCTACTTGGACTGTGGTGGCATCCGCCATTCGTCGTTATTTTAGAGTTTACAAACTTAATAATTTTGTAGACATGCTGAGAGATAGTGTAAACTTGTAGAGAATGTTGCCATTTCTATTCTTCATCATCAAAATATTTGAGGCTTTCAATTGAGATTTTGTTTGTGTGTGTGGAAAAAGGAAGAGATTGCGAGTGAAATCACGTTAAATCACTAGAAGTTTGGGAATGTTTGTATTCACCCAGCATTATCCGAAATTGATTTACCCTATGCTCTTCGAAGCCTGGAAGTTTGTGTGGTTACCATAGCAACGCGTAGTAACATCTATTGAGAAAAAAATTACGCCATGCGGAACCTTAGTCACTTCTTAATCAAACTTACATGACATGTAGAAATGTATAATCCAGACGTAAAAATTATGTTCCCAAAAATCAAACTACTTCCATTTGAGTACACAAGTTGTCAGCTAACACGTATTTTGAAGTTGAACTATCAGAATTTTCAGAGAAACAGAAGCCAGTAACCCCAAAAGATCTTAGTGATCACTTCATTTTACCATCTCTTTCGAGCTGGTGAATTGCGACAGATGTTTAAAATGAAGTGGGTGATCAAAGAAATGGGCACTTTTGTACAGCTCTGTTACAAATAATATAGTAATGAAATTCATAGATCAGGTGAGGTGATAATCATCATTAGTATTCTGCTAAAAGTTGCAGATAATTGAATGCAAGTTTAATTCTCTCCATTAATTCCAACTTCGTTTTTTTTTCCTTTTATCACTGGCAAGAACTTGCATTAGTTTTCTTCCATGTTCTATTTTCATCGACAAGATAGAACAGGCAGAGAGTGCTGGCTGTCCTGTCAGGTTTTCCCTGGTTTTACTTTTGTCACATTAGGCAAATGCTGGGATGGTATCTTAAACAAGGCCAGGGACGATTCCTTCCAAAATCATTATCCTTGTTATCTCAATATATCCGGTGTAAAATCTCTGTTTCAGTATCTATTTGTGTATATATTACTATATTGCGCGTACCCATTATAATTGTTTTGTATGTATTTTTATGGTTGAGTGGAAGGAAAGGTTCTAGCGACCTTAACTCCCCCATAATAAGGCGAAATAAATAAATAAAATAAGACTGATGATTACTGCTTGCATTGATTTATATGCCCATTATTTCGCTCTGTACTCCTGTTCAGTGAATAGTTAGAAAGATTCATGAATGGCCGTATCCGTGTTACGGGCCAGAATACTCATGATACTTAGTTCTTGTGACATATCTTTGAAAGGTCCAATTGTTCGCCGATCTAAGGTTTAGGAAGCGGTACACTACTGGCTTCTCAACCAAATCTAGCTTTTCTTTAATGTCAAATGACTTGAAAAAAATGTATTAAAGCACGATCTACAGAAGTGAGATGTTGTATATTCCATGAGAATTATAAATGCTATTTAACTCAAGCGTAATAGTCTGATTTGTATGAGATCACTAAAAGAATTATCGTGTTTTCAATTAATTTAAAGACAAGTAGTGTCGTTTATGTTGTAATTTTTATTCTCTAGA
>JAGDQP010014122.1:26521-46003 GCA_022664845.1 Lepisma saccharinum | reverse complement strand
CCCCCCTCCCCTTGCCTTTGTTCTTGCTTGATTTGTCATTTTTTGCTCATTACAAAAAAGTATACATTTATATATAAGGAGCATGTTAAAAGAATAATTTAATAATGTTATTCAAACAGAATACATTTAATTGTTTCTTAATTGGTGTTCCCTAGACAAATTTCTCTGTTTTTTGCTTTTAACCTGTGAATTCTTGGTGTTTCCTTTTTCTTTGTCTCTCTACTTGTCCTTTACTGTTCGCTCACCTACCATTCTTTTTCTTTCTTTACATAATTATTTTCTTTCCTGCGTTTTCTCTCTGTTTCACGCGTTTGATCATTAGCTAGATTAAATTGTCAAAAAATGGTAAAAATAATAGGAGTTTCAACAGCGATAAAAGTAATTCAGCTAGGCTAGTTTGAATTATGAATTTTCCCCATGATTTTGAATTTAGGGGTTTATACAATATAGAACTATTCCTAAAGGGGGGGGGGGGGGGAGTTTGGAGATACTGATTACATCATCAGGGGTGATGTTTATAACTTGGAGAGTGTAGGAAAAAATCACTGATTTGAACAGTTGCTGTTGGTAGCCGTTGGTTGCTGTTGGTAGCCTTACCTACACTCCCAAAACCGTCCATAAATTTTAAGGTACACTCCAAGAAAAATTAAACCCTGGCCTTTTATGTAGTCGACCAACCACTTTCGAGTAAGCAAACAATTATCATAGAAAATGGAGGGAGAGAGAGAGAGTGAGAGAAAGAAGGAAAGAAAGAGGAGGAGAGAAGTTAGATGTAGTGTTGAAATTGGCTCCACTACAAATTAGGAATATGATGAGAAAATGATTATGATTATCGGTGGAATATCGGCAAAGACACTTCTAGCGTCCCACGATAATTTAAATTCTAGCGTCCCACGATAAAGCTAGGAAAACACAAGAATTGGCATTACAATTATAACAGAGACAGTAAACCTCACACGAGTGACTGTCCAATCCCCAAAACGCTTGTTCAGGATGACTTTAGACAGGTATCTGGCGGGAACCACTATATGGCAGAAACGTAATCTATGATTGACTCCGCCAACTCAGACCCAGTAATCAAATCTCGATTCCTGTATATTTCACAGTGTTGTTCGAGGCGTAAGGCCCAGACCTTCCATTCACACTTTCTAACTGATTCGTCAATTTGAGGTTGTAGTGGATCAGTCTCCAATATATGCATCCTGTATGTATAAATGAGTTCTCATTGTGACTATCAGTTTACCGTAATTGCTCACTATTTACATTTTTAAATCTGTTTTCGTATGTGAGGGTGTGTATACACTTCGTGTACATTATGTATACACATCCTGTCGAGTATCAGTTTCCTATATAGAACAATATGCCTTACTCTATTTATGTGTTGATGTGTATATTTTCTGTATGTCTTTCGCCGTACAGATTCCCACTTTTCTTACAACTTCAATACTAATTGTCTGTAGTGGATGGTATTCTCCTTGTTATTAATTATACTCTCCGCGGAATAGCTGTGATGTTCTCTTCGAAATTATCTGTCGCTTTGACAAACTCAACCAATTTATGGGATCTTATTAAGGTTCTTCTGATCTTTGTTGTGTGAACAAGGAGCCATTTGCAAGGTACCTTGCACTGTGTTCTGAAACCTTTTTCCTGGTCACCTTTTAACCTATAGTTTGGCCTAGAGGAACTAGTTTAGCCTCTGCTGACTCCCTGGAACTACCGATGGTATTTGCATTGTCTATTTCGCTTCCCTCTTCACCGTTTTCTTGTTGTCCAAACTCCATAACTAGTATGTTGTCCATGGTAACGTTCAGCTCCAGAAAAAGAATAGGTATTTCTGCTTTAAGTGTGTCATGATTGTAAAGAGCTGTTCTTCTTCTAATCGATATAGCTTCCTCTGATCTAAATAGACCCGGACTATCTTATATAAAACCCCAGTTTGCAGTAATATCAAAGTCTTGGAGAATTCTACAGCTTCCATAATTCTTTCATTATAACTCCAACCTCCAGCTAGCTGCTCCAGAAGAGTTGGGCAAGAAGTCTCTATGATAAGTAAAATTGAGGTTGCCCATAAATGTTAGTCAGTGAACTGGCTGTTGAGGTTAGTCATAAATATGTTTAAAATATAGGTAGTCATCTATATATTATGTAAAATATAATAGGAATATGTTTTATATGTTAATTTTGTTCGCATATATTTCTTAAAAGTAATTCGTGTAGTAGGTATCAGTGCTATAAGTTTACTAATTCGACCGCTGCACGTAATTGTTCATAACTTTTAGTGATCCATGTAAATGCAGATTATTGTTATTAACATTTTAATAGTTTATGATTCATCGGCATTTTCCATCGAAGTATAATAATTCTTAATTCTAGTTTATCTGGATATTAGGTAAATCCGTAATGTTGCTAGATTTTTGCCTGCTAGAAATAGTTTGCAATAAACTTCATAATATATAATTTAATAACTACACAGAGATAAGTTAATATAGATTTTTCTTACACACCCCTGGAAATTTCAATACCCCTCCTAAACGAAAAAAAAAACTGAGGAAGAGCCTGGCGGCCGATACGTTTCTAATCTTTACCCAACTTAACCCATCCAGGCTTAAGTCTAAAATTAATTTTCGAACTTCCTAGATGTTAATTCGAGCTTCTTCGTATTTATAACTGAAAAGCGGAAAGCAAACACAACGACATGACTTATTTTCGATTCTTAACACATATTTTTCAGTATACATTCTACATCTCTAATATCTATGGTCTGAAATCAATTTATACATGAGTTGTGAATATTTGGTCTGCAGAATACTGCACGGGCACGAAAAGTCTGATAGCGATTTGCTCGTAGTCGTCTGACATCTGTCCTCAATCTGATAAATTGTGTCAGTATCTATATTCTAATGAGCCTTTGATGTTTAGGGTTCGATCTAAGAAAGAATCAGAGTTGTATCGGATCGAAATCAGATGTCAGATAAATACAAATAATTATGAACATAAATAGTTTTTGCTTTTGTGGGACGTTTTTCCTCTAACTAAGCCATTTAGCTATAGCTATTTTGTTTACTCGTACGAAATGCATGACTAGATGGATATAATATTGTTATATAAACCATATTGACTACTTTTTTCCAAAATTTACATTTGAGTAATTCTGGCATACGGTATATAAAGTTTAGAATCATTCAACATATACGTAGAATTTCAGTCATAATTTTTTTCTGTTTTTGAAACAAGCCTGTGTGGTCCATCAAAATTACACGCTATACTTTGCTGTAAAAATGAAGTAGAAAGAAGGCTTTCATTATCGTGGAAAACATGAATTAAACATGAATGATCTCTGATGTTATGTACTATGCTGTTATTATCTTTGTATGCCTGTCCATATCAAATATAGTACTCAATTGTTCATTAACCAAGGGTATTAAAATCTACTCTTGTGTATGTATGATATCAGTACAGAAATGAAACAATATAATTCTCAAATTAACAATTACACATTGAGTTCCATATCTAAATGCGTCATGTCAGTTCGTTTCGTCAAATTTCATGAATGAGGATTTCGAAAATTACTAACTTGAGTAGGAATTTTTATTTGAAATAAACAACAAGACATTAAAGACTGAAATGTCAGTTACTACCGCCATAACACATACACACATGAACAGTAAGTACGTTTCTCTTGAAGAGAGACGTGTATTCCGCGAACTTCAGTCAAATTACAGCGATGCAAGTGATGTTTTGAAAATGGTGAGTTATCTACAAAGTGACGAAAATATACGGCATTGCATGTTCTACGAATTCCTTATAGGAAACATGGCAAAGATCGCTGCATAGAACATTAATGAAGTGTGTCCTTCAGCAATGAGGCTAAAGACATGCTAGATTTGGTTTAAATATTTTAGAAGTGGCGTTTGCTCGTTACACAATGCTCCAAGTACCAAACGACCTTCCCATGTTGATCAAGTGCAGCTTCGACCTATAGTGAAAGACAATCTGCAACAAAGATTGGGTGAAATCGAAAGGTTAATCGTGTGATACTGTTCTGGCATTTGCATGTGATTGGAAAGGCAAGGAGGGGTAGGAAATGAGTTCCGCATGCTTTGACGGAAAACCAGAAAATGCAACGCGCTAATATGTGTGCTTCTCTTTTGTTCTTTTGTAGATGTGATCATTTTACGTGATGAAAAGTGGGTGTTGTATCACAATCCTATGCGCAAAAGACAATGGTTAGCACCCGGTGATACGTTAAAACCAAGCACAAAGCTTGATTTGCAAAGAAAGGTGTTATTGTGAATGTGGTGTTAACAACGGGTTGTAATTCATTTCCGTTACAACTCTTTATTTCTTAGTGTGACTTAGTTAAACACTGGTTGTGATAATAGATACTCGAAACTACCAACGTAACGCAGTTGATAAGGCCAAGAGATATTACTTTCGCTAAGGCATGGTTAATCAAGGTGTTTTGCATTTCTAACCGCGTTTTGAATAAAGTGTTGTTGGTGCAACCCATTGAAACGCTAAAGGAAATTCAAGTAAACATTTAGTTTCGATGTCTGGGAATCCTTTTATGTTAAGCAAACTAAACGTAGAAATAAAACAATACAATGGGAACATATCGAACTAACATTTTACGGTTTTGAAAAAGATGGTTTATCTTATGAAGGAACCGTATGCGAATACATCTCTCAAAGAAGGGATTGGTGAAGTTAACTGTTAGAGACGGAGCATTTATCTAATAGAGGAGAAGAAAAGTTGTAGAGTAACTTTAATCGACAATAATTGGCGTCATTAAAAACAAAATTGGCATCTTCTGATCATAGTTGACCTGTAGTTGCCGATTTTGTCTACTGTGGTTTGTAACTGAATTTACTCCGAACGTATGTTATAAGTTCTAAGATCTTTAGAAAAAGGATCCGCATTTCCTGTAAGGCTGTAGGTTGAGAAACATTTGAAGTTTTGAAATTGCATTAGCATTAATTTTGTACAGTCCGAGTACATATAATAATATAATGACCTGATAATTTGAGACACGTGTAAGATATATTAATATTACCGATAAAACGTATGATTTTATATTTTAGATTCATCAATCTTATAATATAAATTACAGAACGCAGCTTCAAATATTTAGAATTTAAGTTAGTTAGATCGTCAGAAAAACTTAGCTTTTTTCTTTACTTTACTGAAGAATAATTTACTTGAAGTAATTTAAGAACTTAACAAAATGAAAGAAAAATAATATTAAAAAATATATCGAAATTAATTTATAGAACGAAAATATATGGAATGTTGCGAAAAGAGTCTGAGTCAGCTCAAACGTGAGAAGATTTATCTCCGTATCAAGGGAACTTTCCCATGGGAAATTTATCCTTATTACCTTCTCCTTTTCCATCATATTCAATTTTTTAACTTTTTCACTATTCCCACCTACACATTCTATCAGGAGAGAGAAATTCAATTCGTGTTCAACAATAAGTTCTATCTTCTTGTCTATTCCTTCAAGAGATACTTTAGTTTTTTTTCTTCTATTTTGACTTTCGCTTGACTTCATTATTTTATTTTTTCTCTTCTACTCACCCTACCTCCCCCTTTCACTTCTTTCAAGAAAAGAAGAAAAGCTGTTACCTGAGATATGAGATTCCTCAGAGGTTAGCTTCCATGAAACCTGTACATTTGTTTACACTGTTGCAAACTCTTGCAACTTCTTTCAGAGCAGTTTGTTTCTCTGCGCATCAGTGAATAAGTGAAGAAAGTTACATACATTCAGGAAAGAATGCTGTGACAGAACTAATAAAAATACATATATTGTTCCACATAGATAAAGACTGCTCCAGTAATTAATTGGTACAATCATTTTGAGTAATTGCATCAGGTTTAGCTTTTCTACGTATCAGTGTTTTCACATGGAGACGGCGAGAACAATGCAGTTAAGAGGAAAAATCTCAATCCAATAATGCTAAAAATTTAGAGCCAGTTACAAAAACATTTTAATCGACGAATTAATCTACAAGTCATAGAAAAATATTATAGATGGTGAATCCCATTTTCTCTTTCACTTTCCTGTCACCTGGTGTTAGTTCAGCCGAACTATGAACTGAATAATACTAGTTCGCAATGTTGACACTGAGAAAAGCATTGCAGTAGAAGCTAATTATTGGTCTGCAATAGATTAAAGCGTAGGTATTGCGCACGAGTAATGACATATTAGCTTTAATGCACTCCTAGTTCGGCTGAACGATCACCATATATCATGAAAAGAATGGAGAGATTGGAAATTCGCTATCTAAAACATTATCTTTGACTTATACGTATTAAGTAAACTCGGAATGTTTTTGTGCAACTGCCTCTGCCAATGATATTGGTGCAAACTGAAATTAACACCAAAAGTAAACCCCGAAACAACTCAATCGTAAACCTGTCATCATCACTTCTTCCTCAAATGAAATTATATCATGTTTGTCCATAGAGAACTCTAATATAACTATACAATTTTAATTGAAACCGAACATATCGTGGAGTGGGGTGAGATTGATTACTTTTGTGACAATATATTGCTTGCGGTCAACAACTTTTGAAAATAGTTGAATCAAAACTATGTTCAAGCATACATTAGCATTTTCTCCTTCAAATTCAACAAAGTTCACCTGTGAAGTTGTATCCGTTATTTAGAAATAAAATAATTAAGGTGTGATCACTCTCACACCTACTTTGGGGGTGGGATTGATCACCTTTGAGAAGTATTGTAGAATTCTTCAACCTTACCTACAAATAATGAATTTCACGACAACCAGAATTCTAACAAGCAGTTTTCAGGATATACTGGGTTATCCCATAAGTAATGTTGTATGTGCGATAACCGCTGTAATGAAGCCAACTGACAAGCGAATAGTGAAGTAGATTATCAGAGTGCTGTGGACAGGCGAAAGTGACTAACGGTAGTGTTGTAGGTAATATACCATTCTTTCCCTCACAGTGCAAAATATAATACATTACTTATGAGATAAGGTGTTATTAGATTTTAGCTATTGGGTTTGATCGGTGAGATTAGTTTGATCACTAAACAAACATTTTGCTGTAAATGAATAACAGATTTATCGTCGTTTATGTATAACAGAGTTTCTTTGGAAAAAGAGATGCTTGAACCATGTTTCTTGAATATAAGTTACAACTGAATTGTCCTTGAAAATGGTAAGTACACAGAACGTAGTGTGTAAAAATCGAGTCGTGGAAGTATTGTAAATCCATCCACCCATGTTGTGTTGTGTTATATCTGGTCCCTCCTAAGCATGCATTTGAACATCATTGGTTATAGCGTGCGCAAGATCAGTACAAAGAAGTTTTTGAAAAATCAATTATATAAAAGAGTTTCTGTTACATATTTGAAGAGTGAAATGTTCTGAATTATGGTAGATACGCATTAATGCATTGGAATAGAAATTCAAAGATTAAATTATATGATAATAACCTGATACAAAGCATCGGACAGAAACGTACAACGAATGTGCCTTAAAAGGAGCGGAGTGTACCAAACGTCATTAACAAGAAGTCCGCTAGATGGAAAATATTTACACGTGCTAAAATTGCATTGCCCAACCCTGATACCTTTCATTATAATGGATGGTAGTGTTAATATATTTCAGAGAATAATGAAACATAGTATCCATTGAATATGGGGAAGATGTCTTCGTGATTATGAAGAATATGACAAGTTAAAATTGTGACGAGCATAGAATCTTGTCGACTGCACCTCATAGTAGTGTGAGAGCTGTGCACTACATACGGATCAGAACAGATCCAATCGTTGAAAGATTGAATTAAGCATTTTTGATATAGCAGCAGTAGCGAAATCGGACTGTAGGTGTTTCAAAACATTTAAGTCTTGTCATGCTCAGATTCCTGCATGAGTTTCACGAAAGTTGGTAGTCGCCCTAACAGTACATTGTCTCTGGATAGGGGCACACACAGTTTCTCATTAAGGTCGAGCATAGAAAGTTGTCTCGTCGCTCACCAAACGAATTTCAACCCCAATATTATTGGAAGTTGTTGCATGTCATTTCGAGCACTGTTATACACCGAAGTGAATCCAAGCTCTTTCGTCGCTGTTTGCTCGTTTATATACTTTCGTGCATTCTACCATACCGAGACGCATTGTTTGAATTAATAGTATTCTATATTCTGAGATTATATCATAAAGTATCGTCTCAAGGAATGAACAGTACACGTTAAGTTGTTCTAAGTTTTTGCGTCATTAAAACTGTCACCATAATCAATTGGTCTTTATGAGGTTAAGAATGCACATAATATATTATCTGTCATCTTAATAGGACTCTGGACCTATCAATAGTGAAGAACGTTGATTTCTTCAAGAAGTGAGTACGTTTGATATCGCCAAACATTTATCCATCGAAGCAGAGCTTTATATTTTTGCTATCAAGGAATCAATCATTTTATTCCTATAATCAAGCTTTAAGACAGGATATGTTTTGCATGAGAACACAAATAATACTTCGGTGGTAATTAACAAAAAAGTTATTTCTTTGATCTTACCACACAGCAAAAACTTTGTCACACATACTTGAGCATGTATTATTTTATATAATAGAGCACAAGAACATCTAAATATATTAACAACACACACACAGAGGAAAAGCTTCATATGATTCAGTATACAAGGGAAAATCCTTATTATTCTAGTAACTCACACAGAAAAAGCGAGTTATAAGTGTTTATCGTTGTTTCAAATCATTCACACAATAAAAGCTTGTGAGATAATCGTGCATGACTTATGTGTTTTACTAGTGAAATAAAACTATAATCACCTTTCTATTAGGTTAAGCGCACTATCGGTTTTCGAGAAACCATTTATATTTTGCAATCTGAAGGATCCGTTTCTCGTGAATTTGGAGTGTAAAGCGCCATTGCACTAACGTACTCTAGGACAACTGAAACATCACAGGTTCAGCACAATGTCTATTTTCATTCACACCATGTGTTCCAGAGGTTTCCACTTTTATAAACAATATATGGACTAGAAGGTGTCTCGAAGTTCGAAATATGTTTCATACTTCTCTCTGGAGTTACATGATTTGCTTCTAGAAATATGTGCAGTTAATCTTACTGAATTCATTCTTGTTCCATTTTATTAGACTATAAATCAAATCCCTCCCTGATCGCTTGTTGTTAAAGCTTTTTTCAACATTGCCTTGTTCATCCAAGTATATTTTCGTAAATTTCTACACATTCGTACATGTTAAAGGGAATTCTCAGTCAGTACATTTAATTAGACCATTTATAATGCACTTCTGATTTTCAGTAAAGACAGTTTGGCCACCACTTTTCTTGAAATTACGAACACCCTGGAACTTATTGTTCAGAATTCCAAAATAATACGTTTTAAAAAGAGCTTGGGGATAACTACTAATCGCAAGCTTTCTCTTCCAATGTTATTCCATTCTCCTCATTCACTCACATATTGAATAAAAAGAGAAAATTGATGTTCAAACGAAAATACTGTAATAAAAATTAAGATGATCAAACTAACCCTCACACACAAAATACTAATTTATGGCTGAAGGGTCAACAGAAAATATATTGTTTGATGATTTCATATTAGGACACTGGATGCAACCCCGTGAAACATAGAAACACTGTATAGTGATATCTAAAACAGTTCTGGATGGAAAGTTAATTTGGTTTGAGTTGTTGCTAAAACAGCATTTACCATTATTTTTGTATAGCAGGTATACCTAAAAATAAATGTGTTCGTAGTATGTTGTTGATATGACATACATAACAGCGCAGAAATATTCATCGTAGCACTAAATAATGTTTAGACCTCAATATGTTTAAACAACAGTACAAAAATGCGAGTGATCAATTTTGCCGTACAATAATCAATCACACCCCTACTCCACAGTAACAAAAGTATAATCATAATAAGTCATGAATTATTGACTATGGGAACGGTAATGAGGTTGATCATACTATTACACATTATTTTTTTAACATTTCACGTGCAGGACTTTCTAAGTGTGTATATGTTTTCTTTTCCTTTCCTGTTTTGTCGCTAGTGACTTTATCTCAATATATAAGTATACAATCCATTTCTCTGAAGAGATCTGGACAACCATTTCAGGGATAAGCAGAAAACTTCAACAGTCTTCTGGATGTTAAGGAGGGAATATGATCAGGTCAAAATGTATACTTGAATATCCGTAGGGACTATTCTTCTAAGAATTCATTGTTGAGAGGGAAAGTAGAAAAAATGAAGACGAAAGGAACAATGGATGAATACACGTGTCCTTGTCTTCTTCTTCTTTATTTTTCATCCTATCCATCTAAGGTTGAGATCTATTCTGAAGGAAGGAAGACTGAAAAGAAAGATGAAGTCGAGTAACAAGATGCAAAGTGAGCCAATAGTGGAGTAGTTTTACGTGCTCCTTCCTAGAGGTAGTGGTGTAAAGGTTGCGTTTTGTGGTTTGTCTAAGGTAAACACAAGTCACTGTATTGGGAGCACGGAGATAGTAGCGTTGAAAGGAGAATTGAGATGGAAGGGTAAAGTGGGAAGATTGTTGGGCGAAGGACAATGCTATCGATTTCACGACGAACTCTGATAAAAAAAGAAAGAAGATGAAGTGATAGAAGCACGTAGATATTGGAAGCATTGTAGCATATGAGTCGATGGAACATTGTTGTTGAACTTCGATCTTTCCTTTGCCCTTTTACGAACTGGCCTGACCTCAGGGGTGTTACGTCCTCGATTCGGGGAAGGTTGTTGGAAGAGTGTTCGAATGACAATTTTCGATAGAATTGACATCCACGCTCATTTAAAGCCCTCTTTTGAAACTGACATTTATTTAAGTATATTTTATCTTCTATCTCAGTGTTATTATTAGTTGCTCTTAATTGTCCTTATAATAAAAAAAAAACAATACATCTAAATGACACAACAGTGAGATCGATAAATTTATGGTAGACTACTTTTTAATATTTATTTTTTTAGATTGTCAGAGGTATGATAATCGAAATTTATTACAAAAATTCACAAAGAGCGTGCATAAATTTAATCATAAATAAATAAACGAGTCAATGAGGTAGGGATTTTTTTCAAATATATAAATATTATTTTGAAATACATAATACTAGTTCTAATTGACTCGATCGTCGTCTCTAAAACGCAATACTACTTAACATTTTGATGTCTCCAACTGCTGTTTCTACATTATCATCGTTACTATTGCTACTATTACTACTACAACTAGTACGTAATAATAATACAGTGCTGTTTCTCTGTCTACGAATAATATTTACTGTATATTACTCTAAAAGATATAATACTGGTCTATGTCGCAATGGTTCAAATAATATTACAATTTAATATTAAACTTTACCATCTAAGAAAAGAATATTCCATAGAAGAAACAAATAACATATTTATTCCTTCTTTCTCCTCGTATTATTGTAAAGGGACGGAAAATATCTTTTAAATATCTTAAACCAAATTAAACTGTTAGGATGCCATCCTGGGGGAGAAAAATATTTTGTAATATTACATAACCTTTTTATGGCATTTCTAGACGATTAGAAATATGTCGTGCGATCTGTAACTGAGCACTGTTACCTGTAACTGTTATAAATTGCGGAAGTAAATTTTATCAAAATTGGTACTTGTCATCATGGTGGGCGAAGTTATTGAAGTTGATAGAGAACTGCGTTTGCTTCACATCCCGATGACAATTAGCAGCCCCGAAAATAGTTTTCAATACGTCGAACAAAGTATCCAAATAACACATTAGAGTGTTAAAAGGTCCCAACCTGAATTGACCAACATTTGACACATGTTGTGAATATGTGTCCAAATGTATATCCATAGGAACAATTTGCAAGTGACACGTGAAAACAGTAAGGGATCTGTGTATATGTAACAAGTAAGTCAAGACATAACATTTTCAAAGACCTAAAAGACTTGCAAATTTGTTCACTCTGGACAGAGCTCGAAAGTTAGTATCACATAATTTGTTTTAATATATCTTAGTTGTATTATTATGTCAGAAATAATCGGCATTGATAGGGGTGAAATAGCAACAACATTTTTCCATATTCTTTTAGGAAATAGTTGTCTCGTTTATACTGCACTTTGAAAATTATTTAGGCGTCTTTCTATGGATCTAACTATCTTTAGAAAGTAAATAAAGACGGCGCATGAAAAGTGCGAACCCCAAAAACTGAGCGAGAAATGTTGTATAGAGGATTGCACTATTCACTTCCATAGAATATGTATTGTATGTGAGAAGGCTGTAATTTCTAATGCATACCAGATCACAAATTTACAAGTACAAACGTACTTATTTCAGAAAGAATAATTTTGTACTTATTGTTCGTTAAAATTGCTTTGTTTAAGAAGTTCCCACTAATTTTAGACACGCACTTTAGTAGGTTCTCATCGTGCACTCACTAAATTTAAACTCATTTCTGCTGATTTATTAGATTCTAATTTAAGTGAATTATAGTGCTATTGATGATTAAAGCAATCTGATATTTCCATCACTGATTACATATATCTGACACACAGTATCGTTGAAGTCTTAATCACATAAATGGCAATAAATATCAGTCAAAATAACTGGCATTACCCTATTAAAATCTTCAGTTTCAAATCTTAGCCTATATAAAGGCAACACGCATGGTGTTGGAAACTACAAGATAAATAAAGTCGTTCAGTAATCATATGACAATCGACAATAATTTGGGTAACATACAGGTAAGTATTCATATTTTATTTGTAATTTCCTTTCTCGTTCTTTTCCCCCATTTCCTCCTCGACGATATCTCCATACAAATCTAACTGAATTTTGTAGTTACCATTATGTACAATAACACTCAAATACTGACCGACCCAACGAATTTTCTAGTTACTATTATGTATCATAATATTCACATACTGACAGACCCTATCAAGCAATAATGTTTCTTCTTCATCATCATCTTCTTCTTCTGAAGATGATATTCATTCCCTTCCCGTGTTACTTGGTCTCTTTTACCTCCTGGCCAAAAAAAGGAGGAAGAAAAAGAAGATAGAGGTAAAATAAAGCCTTTCCTATAATGTTTGGCTAGTCTCCGAGCAATGTTCCTCATAAATTCGCTGTTGGAAAGACATGAAAATCGTGTGTGATCATCGAGAAGGTAGGAGGTAAAACGTTTCAGACAACAATTCTGTTAGATCGTACTCTTCTCCTGAGGGGGAAATAGACATCAAGAGAAAGAAAGAAATAGAGAGAGAGAGAGAGACTAGGAAAGATGATGAAAAAATGGAAGGGTTAAGGTAACAGACCCCTCTATAAAGCTTAGCCAATAAAACTTGTCTCCCACCTCAGGGAGTCTTTTGACGTGCCTGGGAAACAAAAGAAACACTTCCATTGTAACTGCAACTATAAAAGCTATTTTAATAGCTCAAATATTATTGGATCTCGAATATTGGTGTCCTTTCTTTCCTTCTTTCTTCTCGCTATAAATGATAGATTTTATAGTCTAATGTTCTAATTATATATATATGATGTTTTCTCGATCCGACTATAGAGAGAGAGAGAGAGAGAGAGAGAGAAGAAAGAGCGAGGTCAAAGAAAAGGACATAATAGAGGATCTTCAAAATAATGTCTACCACCACATAATATAGAGCCACATTATAGCGTTGTTAAATTCGTTTAATATATGTTCTTCCTCCTCTTATTTTCGGGTTTTTATCTCCATTAATGGCCGAACAGATACTTAGTTTTGGCTAGACGGTGAGCAGATGCAAAAACGTTTTTTTGGAGTCGTTTTCTATAAAATCACTTAATTGGTTTATTAAAAAAAGAAAAGAGGAAAATTCAAACGAGTTAATCAAGAATCAAATTCGATTATTATTGGCGTTTTTAGCAAAGGCTCACAAAGCATGAAGATGCTTATCAGAATAATGGAAACACCTGTAGTGGGCAACACGTCAGATGTATGGGTTGGCAGTGGTGTCGTGGCGACCGCAGCGCCGGACTGCTGGTGGTGGTGTGTTAGGTCGGTCTCCATACTACGTCAGGCGTCGTGGAACAGGAGTGTGCAGTGGCTGCAGCAGACGGAGGTAGTGTAAAATGGGAGACCTCTCAGAGTTTCAAAGAGGGCAAATTGTTGGTGCGCGGTTATGTGGAGTGAGTGTGACGGCAGTGGCTAGTGTGTTAGGTGTGTCGCCAGGGACAGTGTCGAAGGTGATGACGGAATACACAACACACAGGAAAACCACATCAAGGAAGCGGAACAGTGGGCGGAAGAAAAGCATCAGTGACAGGGCACGGCGGGTATTAAAGCGCATTGTCACGCGGAACCGTCGTGCCACTGCGGCGCAAGTGACGGAGGAACTCAATCAGCACCTCCCCCAGCCTGTTTCGACAATCACAGTCCGCCGCGAATTACATGACATGAACTTACGGGGTCGTGTTGCACTGGCCAAACCTCTCATCAGGGACCAGAATGCTTTAGCACGCCGCAAATGGTGCCGCGACCATGCAACTTGGACCGTTGACGACTGGAAACGTGTGGTATGGTCGGATGAGTCACCATTCACCCTATTCCAAACCACGGGCCGTGTTTATGTGTGGAGAACGCCCAAAGAAGCGTATGATCTGCAGTGTCTCCGCCCAACTGTGAAACATGGCGGCGGCACGGTGATGCTGTGGGCCGCAATATCATGGTTTTCATTGGGTCCTGTGGTCACACTTCGCGGACGCATCACTGCCAACGATTATGTCGCAATTTTAGGAGACCACTTGCATCCTATGGTCCGGATGTTGTTCCCGGACAATGACGCCATATTCCAGGATGATAATGCACCCATTCACACAGCTGGAGTTGTTGCAGCGTGGTTTGAGGAACATCGGGATGAAGTTCAACACCTCCCCTGGCCCGCCCAATCCCAGATCTCAACATAATTGAACATCTGTGGTCCATCTTGGAAACACGACTCCGGCGACGATTTCCACCTCCATCCTCTCTCACAGAACTGGCCGATGCCCTGCACGAGGAATGGTGTAATATTCCACTTGCTACCATTCACGACCTCTATGCCTCCATCCCACGTCGCATCAAGGCTGTTCTGAAGGCGAAAGGTGGCCCGACACCATATTAATCTGGTAAATTGCACTTTCGTTCAGGTGTTTCCATTATTCTGATAAGCATCTGTTTATTATAAAGGCTTGGACATCTTGTGAAGTGTCTTAGTAAAATTTTCATTTACTTACTAAAATATTCAGTGTTTATAGTTTCTTTATTTCTAGTTGTTTCAAACATTAGAAAGAAACATACAAAAAACAGAGAATATAGTTTCCATTAATGGCAAGTTTCTCAACAATATCACATGCAATTATGTACTTTTGGTGTTTTTACTTACTTAATAAGAAACATAAACGTTGGTAAGATTATGAGAAGTCTGAACATTAAACTTAAATTCGTTAAGAGTATGATGGCCACAATTGGCTGCAAAACAATCAGGTAAACAAGTTTAGTCACGCTTCCGAGATTGATGCCTAAATGTACAATTTTGATTCAAAATCCTAGTATTCTTTGTACCGATATATTAAGATTAAATATGTATTTTGTTCTCAAACACTTCGAAGTTCATCTACCGAAACTCGTTTTATTAAACCCTCCGCTATAAGCTATTGGTTAGTCACTCTTGTATAAAAAAAATCGTAGCAAAAGCAAATGACATAATGTCTGTGACATTTTCCATTTTATTCGATTCGTGTTGTGAATAGTAACATATGTTTTATTATTGCCACAAAGCTATTCACTTTCAACGTTAAGTATTTGTTCTTAATAGTTTACCTTGTGAAAAAAAACTTCTACTTTTTGTACTATGTAGTCAGTGAAAGGGTTTCCTTCATGTTCGCTATCATCAACCGAAATTCGTGAACCTTTTACGATTTGAAAATTTTAAGAACGATCATTGTTTTAGGATCATTATTTAAAATGATTCGTAATGACAAATATGCGACAATGTCATAGTGGAAATTCAATTAAGCTATTAAAAAGACAACTAGTCTGAACCAGGTATTGTACAGTATTATCTGGCACTTTGGGCACTACAAGAAACTAACCAAAGAATTTCTATGTTTCCTGTTTGTATAGAAACCAGTTCTGTACTTTTCACAAGTGTTGAGCTTCTTCCTGAGGAATCAATAATTGTTATGGTCTCCGCAAAATTCGAAAACACGCCAAGGAGCTTCCAAATTACATGTGTTCCCAATATATTAAGTGGAACACATGAAGACGTTCTCTTAAGAAGTAACTTAGAAGCTTCCTGGATCAGATTCATTGAATTAATTGTATGGCTTGAATAACTACAGAGCTACGGATATATTTTGAAAGGTTAGGAGGCGAAATGGCTGCAAAGGTTAGTATAATACTCATACAACTCATCACAATTGCTGAAATTGAGGTTTCGTATCAGACGATTCTTTGAGAAACATCAAGTTAACTTAATGATATATGATGTCTTCATGGAGACAAGTATTGGATAAAAGAAACAACAGAATACACTAAACACTAAAAAGGACCGAATACATAAAAAAAAATCTTTAATGTTCCATCCATCCACACTAAAAAATTATTCCTCATGTATTATAATCAGTACCAACAGTCAGACTGTAGTATGAAAACCAACCATACGTTAAGCAAATTGGCTAAAACTTCAGCACACTTTCAACATTTTATAATTTAATTTCAAACGAAGAAAATGGATTTATTTATATCGGATGTTTGGATTTACTTTTATTTCTGCCAAAAGAAATAAAATCATAAACTACAAACATATAAAAAGATTTGTAATATAATTGTAGTTTATAAGAAATTGCTACATTTGCATTCATATATTTGATCAAGAAAGCTTTCGAACTGTGACTTAAAATCTTGAGATATTTTTTCATTCACTTCGCAAAAACAGCTTTGCATAAACTATACTAAAATAAATAAACATCCTGGACAATTGCTTTCCAAATGTGCTTCCTCGGATGTTGTTATTCTGATAATTCCATTTTCGTCTTATATTCTACATTCTAGTTATTCTCCATATATTTTTATAGAGCTAGCAATACTGCCACCGTTCAGACGGTTAAGCCCTCTATTTCGGGTAAGAGGAATTGGGTCATTGTGGATTATAGGACAGGTCAGTTGGATTGGCAAAGAGATATAAGAACAGTGGTCATTATAAAATTTTGCGCTTATAATTATTTAGGTTGCAGTAGATTCGGGACGGTTTGAAACGGTAGTTGATGATGAAGTGTTCTTGGACATCATGGCACATTACATTGAGGACGGATCATTAACAATCTTCTTGTCTAGGGGCGTCTCTAGACTAGATGGCAGACATATGGTTTCCTTGTAGACCATTGAAGGACACTGTGGTAGTAATGACGATGAGGTGTGAGTGAATGATGAAATGTTATGTAGGTGTGAGTATTTTAGCGGAAAAGTAGACATAGGGGCCGGAATAGGTTGCTTGAAAATTTACTGAATATTTCATTGGCTGTATGAGTGTCTTCTCGGAGGATATTTGCATGGTGAGAAAGGAGAGAACTTGTTCGATGGTGATTGGTTGTTGGACTGAGGAAATACGTGTTTCCTGGATGGTTTGCTAGGAACACGGACATGGTATAATGTAGGCTGGTGTATCAGAAATGGGATTATGCCGTTCTTTGCATTTGAACCTGAATGTGGGATGGGGTTCTCTACAAGTATTGCACTTAGGTGGGCTTTGGTGGTACGAGCAGTATTTGTTGTGATGCTTTCCTGTACAGAATCCACATGTTGGTTCTTTCGGGCAGCCTTTGGTGTAGTGCGACTTGTAGGTTTGACAGCGTTCACATCTTACTGATGGTGGTGAAGTGCAAGATGGTTCGATCCTGTATCTTTTCTTGTATATGTAAGTTCCGGTTTGAAGCAAATCTTCTATGGTTTGCTGCTGGTTGGTTAACACTCTGAGTTTGCTGTACCTTGCTGTAATTTTCTGTGGATGGAGTGTAAGAAAACACACACCAAGGACACCTGGGAATATACACACACCTCAACCTAAAAGCAGAAAATCTGTACCGTGTTACTCAAGAACAAAATAAGGTTCAAAACGGGACAAGCGCCGAGCAAAAATAGCCTAAGTGCCGAACATGAAAACACTCCGGACGCTTTCCAGTGAAGCCTCGTCAAACTTCACAACTAGCTCTAAAGAAGGGTAAGAAATAAAGAAAGTGAAATTTCACTTTCATGTGGACACGTGGGTAACGCTCGTGAAGAGTCTCCAATGACACTCAGACTGGAAGCCGGCTAGCTGGACCAACTCATGTTATCATGAATAAGATATAATGCTATCGAATCTATAGAAAATATTATCTCTTATCACCAGGACACACAAAAACCCGTAGAGGGAGCACGCGATTACCGAAGGATAACTAAATCCGAAGTATAGCACAGAGATAGACATAAGCTGAAATGATGGGAAAAGGGGGGAGACAGAGAAAGAAATAATTCCCCACCCCACCCCCTCAGAGAAGGGAGCGCAGAGAACAACCCACATCACCACATAGAAAATGCCAGAGTAGCCCAAGCCTCCACACACACAGACAACAGACTGGAGGCGTTAATTCACAGTTTATTCATAATCGCACGTACGTCACCGAAGTTAAATTTTAAAAGCTCAAAGAAAAGCGGTGGCTGAAATAAAACATTCTGAATCTCATAAAACAACGAGCACGTAGCAAACACTCACACGCAACAGTAATGAACCGCGCACTACAGTAAGACCTGCAGTTGTAAACTGCATCAGTGACATTCGTCGTATTCTGGCTGAAAGAGAAGGAGTACGAGAAATAAAAGTTCTAATGTACTACCTATCTGCCACAGCGATAGTGTCCCCTGGTGTACAAGGTCACTGTAGAAAATATTAGACTCAATCAACGTGAAAATAATTTCATAAGAAAATCTTAAAGCATTGAAAGTTTAGTGCGTACACTCACTTTAGTCTATAGAAAATTCAGTTCACTATAACTCTTGTACTGTACGCGACAGTGTAAGTTTCAAAATAATATCTGCGTAAATCATTATTTTAAATCAACTTAAACACTAGCTACTCCTACATGCGATATAATTTCAAAAAAGTTCAGTACACACTGTTTATTTCAGTAAAATGACAGAAAAGTTAAATTATTGAACATACACTATTTCAAAATTTCACATTGTCAGAAGAACTGAAGTTCAATTGAACGAAAAAAATCCCTTTCGGTAGGTCTAAAGGCTGAGGTAGATCTCGAAGTTTTTTTTATTTTCAAAAATTCAAATTTCGCCTAATATGAGAGCTATCGAGAAACTATTTATTGTTTTGTAGATTATTCATCAAGAGCTGCTCAACGATACCTCACAAGACATATATATATATATATATATATATATATATATATATATATATATATA